>CM073573.1:28112182-28279682 GCA_037074715.1 Magnolia kwangsiensis
GTTTGGATTAGACGCCCATGGCACGTGTGTAAAGGTATGCACGTGCGCACGTGGGTAGGTGAGCATGCCTATATATATAGCGGAACGCTCACCTGCGACGGACTACCTACGAACTTTTTTGAGAACTCATCATATCTGATGAGTCTCGAAAATTTGAACGCTCCACATAAAGCAGAACCTCATGAAACCCTTTGGTACCAATTTTTACTTTGAACCAAAACTTCGGTGGGGCCATGAAAAATGCAAACAGTTTCTTCCCTTGATTTAAATTTCTCTCTGCTATGGCCCACCAAAATCTTAGATCAGGGTGAAAATTCACCCGCTGAGGTTTCATGGGATTCCGCATCTGATAGACCGTTCGGATTCAACACCCATGACACTTGTGCAAAGGTTCGTACGTGCGTAGGTGAGCATGCATATATATATATATATATATATATATATATATATATATATATATATATATATATATATATATATATATATATATATATATATGTTTGTAACAAACTTGCTATATTTATTAATTGTTCATTTAGAAGTCCAATACTTGGATAATTCAGATTATTCAATTAATGTAATTTTAGTGTTACAGGCGATATTTAACTTGTTTTGAAGTATTATCAATTGGTTATGTGTCCAATTAATCATAACACATAAAAAAAAATTAGATTTTAAATCTTTTAACTTACCTCTAAATCCAAGGTAACAAAATGCAGATAGCAATCATTTGGATTTGAAATACACTCATTTTGCCACAAATCCATGGTTGAAAACAAAGTGTTTCAATCTTATCACGTGGTTGGTTTTAAATATCGGGCACCCTTACGTTTCTTGGTTAGCATCCATGCCGCTTTAGTGGGTGGGATCCCTGATTGTTGGTGTAACAACCCTAAATTTTAGTGCATTAAAAAATTTTAAAAAATATATTAAAAAAATTATATTTAAATAAAAAAATAAAAATAAGTCAATAGTTGAGTTGGTGGAGATGTTCTTAGTTGAGAGAGAGGTTTACGGATCAATTCTTAAAGTAGTAATAATGTTTTTTTTATCAAATGTCTTTAAAAAAAATTTAAATTTAGGATAAGGGAGGAGGTGTTTATCCTATCTTATGAGAATTTTCTTTAAAAAATGATACGAAGGTTTCTAAATTAAAAAAAAGAAGGAGATAAGACGCCCTAATGTAAAAGGAAGAGGAAATTCTAAAGAGGTTAAGTTCTAATCATTAGATCTTTTTAATTTTTTTGTACGTTGTTAATTTCCTCTTAATCTATACAATGATGGTGCGGATCATCCACACCATCATCGTATAAGTGTGTAGAGTCAATTTTAATAAAGTGATGTTTTTATGATTTCAGATCTAGTTAGTAATATTTTAGAAATATATTGAATGGATGAAATCTAATTGTGCTAAGATAGATCTGTATAAATCATATGATCCCTAAGGCCAAAATATACAAGGGTCATAATTTTTAGATTAATCTGACAATCAGATATGCCACATTAGTCAGATCTAAAAGTATTTAATAAATAAATATTAGATTTTTACGCAAGTGTTGGTATCACTTGGCACAAAATGTTGAGATGGGTCATCAGTGTATGTGTGGTTAGATTCACACCATCCATCTAATGTGTAGAGGCCAAACATGATAATACCTCAAGAATTTGCATGATCCAATCATCCGGTGGGTCATCCCGCTTAATTATTTGACATTCAATTTCAGGATCTTAAAAAAAAATCTAAATCTTAATAATTAAATTTACATAAATATATAATTTTAATTATTTAAGATTTGGTCACTTAGGATGTATATCAAAAGTGAGCTCCACCATGTAATAAAAATATATGAATAATAATGTTGTTGATATAATTGATAGGATCTTTGAATTCAAACTAATCTAATTACTTTGTGGATTCTACACTACCAGACTCATGTGAGTAGCCCGACTTGTCTCATAATTCATTAAAATTAAAATAAATCGTTTGTGATTATTTGATTAATTGATATACTGATTTGAGTATTTTGTTATTATAATTATACGCTAAATTCATATGTGAATATTCTGATCAAAACAACTATGCTAAATATGAAAACTATACATTTATATATCATCCATCATTCATTTCATTTATATAATGTATTGTTGATCCAAAGGCCCTCCCTGAAAGAAATGTCGATCCTATTAGAGCGTTACCAGATGCGTGCAATACCCAAGCCTACCGAAAGGTAAAAGCCTACCCAATAGGTAGATGCAGGTTGACGACCTCCAACCTAAGCAGATATACGATCACCCCATCTGATGCATTCATACACCATTTACATGCATATCATTGTGCATATAATTTTATGTTATTTTAATTGATACGATTATGAACCATGCTGGGTTATTTTAGTAAGCCTGACCAGCTTATCTTTTTATTGATGAAAAAATCGTACAAAGGAGCTATTAGTAGATGATGTGGCACAAGAACCAGAAGGATCTACCGTACCTGAACACAGCCCATGTGAAACATGGCCATTATTATCTGAAGATGAAGTGGCGACATTTGACAATTTATGACTATATGATTTATTTATTAACATAGTTTGATTAATGTATAATGAATATTGGTATTGATTTTGAGATTTTAATGAATTATTTGGATTTATTTCTTTGAAACAATGTTAGTATGAAATAAATATAATTATAGTATGATGATATAATAAATGAATGATTTTTAAGGTTTATTTTATTTTAAGAGTTGTCAACATTTATATATGCTTGGTTGATTGGTGTTAAGTATTATTTATGTGTGATTGAGATTATGGCAGAACTTAGACTAAATATAATTACCATCTTTAATTAAACCGATTAAGGAATTAAATTAGTATACTTTGTGTACGAATTACGAACTGAAACTCGGGTCTAAGGGTGCACACTCTTTATCCGAATTTTGAGGCATAACAGTTGGCCCACTGCGATGTATATGCCTTACATCCATAGAGTCCATCCATTTTCAAAGCTCATTTTAATGAATGATCCCAAAAACGAAGCAGATCCAAATCTTAAGTGGATCAAACCACAGGAAATAGTCATGATGAAATCCCCACCACTAAAGAATTCATGGGGTCTGCCGGAACATTTATTTCCATCCAACCTATTGATAAGGTTACAAACACCTAGACGAAGAGACCACACAAATATCAGCCTCATCCAAAACTTTAATGGTCGATTAGCACTTTTTCCTTTATTATAATCCACTTGAGATCTGGATCTACATCGTTTTTAAGATCATGCCTTAAAATGAGTTTTCAAAATAGATGGTAGGTGTGGATATAAGTTATATAGATCAAGGTGGGCTCCACGTTCAGCGATACCACCGACCTTGGTGGGTCGGAGGATCCACCCAAACCGCGCCTGATATGGTCTTATCTAGATTCCCCAAATGCGATAATGGGCTGACGCATGCTATTCTCTAGTAATGTATCACAGTGGGCTAGGAAACGGATTGGCTGGTGTACCACACAGTAGCTATATAGCTGTTGTAGGTACGTGTCGTGTGAAGACAAGCACTGAATCTCCTCGAACTCCACGTTGTACGAACGGTTCAAAGGAGATCAAAGTTACATGGGCCACACAGTGATGTATTTATTATATCTACACCGTTCATCTATTTTTATAGTTCATTTTAGACCATTACCCAAAAAATAATTATATCCAAAGATCATCTGGACCACACCATAAATAGCAGTGGAGACAATGATTTTCACTATTAAACAATTTGTAGGGCCCACAGTAACGCTTATTTTACATTCAATCTGTTCATAAGGTCATAAAGACCTAAATGAAGAGGAAAAACAAATTTCATATTGATCCAAAACCTCTATGACCCAAAAAGGGCTTCAATGGTAGACGTTCAATCCCCCACTGCTTTTTTCAGTGTGGTCCACTTGATAGTTAAATCTATCTTAATTTTTGTCTCAAACCTTAGGACGAGCTCTCCAAATGGATGGACGGCTTGGATAGAACACATACCAAATGATAAAACCCACAGAACTTGCTGACCTCAATACACCAGCTATATAGCTGGTGTGAGCTACACCAGTCAATTCGCTTCCCTATTCGTTACTCTGGTTGATTTGACGCTTGATACGCAATGACTTAGAAATCGTACAGACCACATAAACTGAATCAAACTACCTTGACAAAATTGTGGAATCGACCATAGCAAAGTCCCAAAATCATATTGGTGGACATTTATTTGTTGAAATTGGACCACTGATGTTTTTCATTTTCAACCATCCAATAAATGTTCACCCAACAAATATTCAGATAATCAAAATGAGCTGCAACTTTTGGTTCATGATACATCCATACTATGGGACCACAGAAAGTTAAAGTAAAAGTTACTTATATACCATATAAGCAATTTCTAAGCTGTTTAGAAGTGCCTGCGTATGAACAATCACGCCCTACCAGAGTATAAATAAAATCATGACCGTTAAGGCCAAAATGTCAGTGACCGTGAAGTTCAAGATCTCTATAGGGTCCACCGTGAATATGTATTTTATCCAATCCATCCATCCATTTTACCAAATAATTTTAAGGACTTATACAAAGCTAAGATGGGCGACACCACATGAAACAATTGAATTAAATGTCTATAGTTGAAAAATTCTTTAGTGCCACGGAATTTTGGATCAAGCTTATTTTTGTTTTATCCCTTCATTCATGTTTTCATGATCTTATAAACCAGTTGGATGAGCAATAAACACCACTGTAGGGTCAAGAAAGGTTTCATGTGTAGAAATTATTATTTCCACTGTTTCCCATGGTATGGTCTACTTAAGTTTTAGATAAGCTTGAATTTTGGAATGAACCACTAAAATAAGCTGAAAAAACCGATGGGCGGTGTGAATAAACTACATACATAAACGGTGAGCCCAAAAGAGTTAGGGGCGGCTCTAAGGGGTAGGCAGGTTAGGCAATCGCCTAAGGCCCCCTAATTATGAAGGCCCTATATTATAGTAAAATTTAATTTTTTTTAATTATGAAAGTCCTATATTATAGCAAAATTAAAATTAAGAAGAAAAAAAAAGTCCAAAATTTTTGAAATAAAACTCATTGAATGGCCTACAAAATAGCAACATATAAACTTAATTTACAAATTTAAAATTGAAAATAAAAAATAAATCCTAAAAACTAGCACTATCAATAATAATAGTCTAACTCTAGTGTCTCTTTTCAAAAGAATAACATCATTTCTAATAAATTCTTCTCCTAAAACCTAGGATCATAACTATCTACTTTATTGTTAATTATGTTCTCAAAAAATTAAATTCTAACATCATTTTTCTAAATTAAATTCTAACTTCATTTTTCTAACGGTACAATGGCACACCAATGTCTAATTATATTATTAGTAGTGGATTGTTCATTTTTCTAAGAGACTTATTACTTATTTCAAAAATTAGAAAATGGTTTTAAATCTCCTTTGGATTTATTTTAAAAAGTTGCAGTTAAGATGATGATGCAGGGATGAACGTGATGAGGTCGATCACCGTCTTCCTTAAGTATAACTACTCTGAATCCACGGAGCTTCTTTGGACTCCTCATAGAGACTTCTCGAATCCACGAGGAAAGAAAACAAGAGAATAGAAATAAATTCTAATAAAATTCAAAATTGATTAATGAATGAATAAAAACGAGTTCACATCCCTTTAAATAAAGGAATTAATCAATAAGAAAGAAATCAAAATCAAACTCAAACTACAACTAAAACTCCTAGAATCTGCGACTTAATATAAATAGTAAACGTACTATTTATAAAGGGTCGTGATGTCTACTAGTGCGCAAGGTTTTCGGCCAAAAATAGTAGGTATCTTATTTGGCTTCACCAAACCGTTCTCCTAATTATTCTAAGCACTTTTCATGTTGGACACAACTCCTAAAGCCCAACGGATAAAGAGTTATAATAAAACTAAAACTTACTATTTATAGTAAAAACAAAAATAAAATAGAAAAATAACCGTCGATCGGGGGGTTTCTCACAAATTCAGGCTGCGTAACCCTGCATAGCTGGGTTGGTTGGCTAAAGTAGCTCGTTCTACCCCAAAATCATTTATTTTACGTCAGATAACTCATTCCAGATTACAAGATACGTCCGATCTAAGGTCCGAAGGTCCGGATCACTTCTATCGTCGACCGGGCCTTTTCTGATCCATCTTGGCTATGAAATTGTCCGCAACCTGCTCTACATCAGATGAAATAGAAGCTGTATTCCGTAAAAAGTGTGTCATTCATAGGAAAAAATAATTCGATGAAAATGAAGAAAATGATGATGAGATGATGAAGTCAGTAGAGAAATCTTTCAAATTTGATTATTTTTGTTATATTATAGATTAAACAATATCTTCCATGTAGGATAGATTAAAATATTTTCAAACTATAATGACATATTCGGCTTTTTGTTTGGTCTTGAAAGATTAAGATATTTTGATAATTAAGCTTTAGAAAAAAAAAAAATGTCTCTATCTTAAAAAATTTCTTAAGTATGACATGCATTTTAATATTAATGGTTTGGATTTATTTTCAAAATTAAAAGTTTAAAAAAAGTTGCAAGAATAGAAATTAATACTCTAATTGAAATACTTACTCTAATAAAAAATAAAAAATAAAAACTAGATTATTTTTTAAATTATTTTATTACATATAAAAGACTACTTACCATACTTGTTACAACTGCATATATGGAAAGAAGTTTTTCAAAACTAAATATTATAAAAAATTATTTATGAACAATTATGTTTTAAGATAAATTAAACGGTTTAACAATTTTATTTATCAATACTAATTTATTGGGTAAACTTGATTAAAAAAGTTCAATTAGTACTTAAAAGGCAATAAACAAATTCATAGTTTAATTTTAAATTTATTAATTTTTAAAACTAAAAAGCCTCATACTTTATGACTTGCCTGATGCCCAAAACTGTTGAGCCACTCTGAAAAGGGTTTCCCCAGGAGTAACTCCGTACGCATTCCTATTTTAGTTTGAAATTCAATTGGATAAGTAGCCGACTTTGTCAGATGTACGGATTTTAATATAAATCTGGGAATACATGAGAGGATCATAGCAAAATGGAATTGGCCAAGCAGATAGCGGGATGCGTTCGTTATGGATTATGTTAGTTTAAAGGGCTACTGACATTAGAAGCTGATTGGAGATTGTAGCCTAGGCTCGTTTCTCTAAGTACCATTATTTTAAATTTAATACTCATGCATGCCAGGGCATTTTGGTAATTTCGCAGATGATGGGATTTTTAACACTTTAGGAATAGATATGTAGAATGATATGAACGGTCCATTATAAACGAGCCATATACCAAATATCTATGCTCTTACTATCATGACTACTTAATAAAAAATGGTGTGAAAACAAAACTTATCAGATTTCAGTGAATCCAATCATCATCATTATATATTTTGTATTAGTATCTATTAGTTACAATCTTTATACAAATATGTGATCCACGCTTACCTTGCATGGTGTAGAAATTGGAAGGGTGGAAATTCCATCGTCCTAAGTGAAGTTTTGGATGTATGAGATATTTTAGGTGGGAGCATCTTGAATGGGCAAGATTGAGGGAGCATCTTGGATGGGCAAGATTCGCTAGACACATACATTGAGTGTGGATGCTTCTTTGTTTCTTTGTAATTGTTGATGGATAATAGATGAAGGTTCAAAAATGGGGGGATGCAAAGTTTCAGAGAAAGCCTGGGGCCCACAATGATGTTTATGAGAAATCTTTCCTTCCATCCATTTTGTTAACTCATTTCAAGATATTTGGTCTAAAATGTGGCATCCAATACTCAAGTAAGACTAAAAGGTTATTATGATTGAACATGGATAGTTGAAGTATTCATGGGGCCATATAAGTTTTGAATGAGGCTAAAATTTATGTTTTTAGCTTATCCCAACAAAAATAATGTTATTAACAGTATGAATGGCATGTAAACATCATCGTCGACCCTAAGGAAGTTTCAACCGTGGGAATTTTCCCAGCCTACTTGAGTCCTAAATCTTGCTCAATTTTGATTTAAAATCCTAAAATGGGCTCATAAAACATATGGATAGATGAATTTCTCACAAACATGACATTGGGCCCTATCAGGATTCCGGCGCAAGAACTCTAGCAAAAAGCAAAATGCTTTTGCAGGAAATCTACCTCGGAAATTGAGACGTAAATTTCCTGTGAAGGACTTTTGGCATGAAGTTCTTGGGTTGGGAACTCAAGTGGAGCCCACTGTGAGGTTTGTGAGAAATCCTCTCCGTCTATCCATTTTGTAAGTTCATTTTAAGATATGATGTTAAAACTAAACCATTTTCAAAGCTCAAGTGAGCTGAAAATGTGATAATTGAACGTCCACAGTTGAAATATTCGTGGGCCACAACTGTTTTGAATCATGCTAATATTTGTGTCTTCAATTCATCCCCGTAGGAATGAAGTTATTAATGGTACGGATGTCATGTAAACATTACTGTCGAACCCTAGTATGCTTCAAAGGTAGGAATTTCGCTAACCATATTTTCCTTTTCCAACTCACTTCAACTTTGGATACAGTTCATTTTTACCATCATGTCCTGAAATTAACTCACACAAAAAAATGAAAGGTGAGAATTTCTCACAAACATCATAATAGGCCCTACCTGGGTTCATCCCCGAAATTGGAAATGAATAATGATCATATACATTCTAGTGAATGGCTTTTTCCTTGCGTTCGAGTGTGTGGTGCCCATTGTGGCGTGTGAGGACCATCTAGCCTGTCCATTAATAGATTGGGCGTCCAATGTTAAGTCCATCTCCCAAAATCCAGCCTTAATAATGGCTCAGATGTGACGTACCAGAGGCAAATTCTGGGGATACTGTAGAGAGCGATGACCACAGTAGAAACTTCGGTGTGGAATGTGGGACCCACCGTGTTGTTTATATTCCATCCAACCCGTCCATAACATGAGTACCACCAGGATGAAGGGAAACACATATTAAAGTCATTCCAAAATTTAGGTGGGCCACAACAAGTGAATAAACTCATTTAAACGTGATTGTACATCACTACCTGTGTTACATCCCATCTACGCTCTTAACATGGATAGTTATTGGAATATACAGTGACCGTATAGAAAAGCACCAGATGCACGGTATGGATTCCTTATACACGTCAAGGGTGGGCCCCACATTGCTCCAACGCACGGTAATGCATGTGATCATTCACCATTGGGAGGTGACGCGTGGGTTGGAAGCAGGCATGCATGATTCCACTCCAAACCATGTCGGCCGTGAAAAATGGAAGTGTGATATGAGGAAAATGAGAGACGGACTGAAACAGTGGTACAAGGGACTTAGGTAGAAAAAGATAATAGCTGTCAATCAAATGAAGGGATATGATTGTATGACATGGAGACAGGGGACACGATCTGTATATCAGAGGTGGGCCTGATGAATGATGATTCTTTTTTCTTGCACAAGAGTCCATGTCCTCCTAACCCTACCAAACCCCCTTCTCCGGAAAGTGAACCTTTTCATTAGACATTACCAGGGAATGTGGGGCACTTGAGAAGGTTCTTCTTTCATTGGCTAGGCTACTCGATCTCATCGAGAATTTCGGAATTTCTTTAGTTGGTTGCTAGAATCTCCCAACACCATTGACTTGATTTCCGCGGAGTGGATAGTTGGGATGATTGGATTGGTGTGATCTATATATATTTTACTATCCATCTACAGCGGGCCCTAAGATTTGGACGGTCTGGATTGGTTTGCCACGCTATGCTTGTGAATCTGAAACTGTTGATGCACGTATGATGTACCAATTGCGAAATCCCATAGAGTAGAGATCCTCCTTGCTAGCTGGTACTAATGTAATCTAGACCGTTGTTTCTAACTCACGGACGGTGAGGATCTCTAATCAGTAAGGATTTTGCCAATTGACGAATATCCAGTGGACCCTTTTAGATAAATGAACTGAACTGAGTCATTTGGTTGACTCAACTTGGAATTCGATAATTTAAATTAAAATAATTGTTTCGGATAATAATAAATATTTAAAATATTTAAATTTATTCAAAGTATTTACAATAGCCAACCTAGACATATCCACAACTTAAGTGAGGCTGTGAGTTTGAAACTTCTTGCCAGCATTTTAGTAGTTATTGGGAAAGAAAAAATTAGGGTGAGTGAGAAACTCAAAACTCAACTCACGTAGATCTCCTACTAAGATAGGTTGACTCGGTGATATAATAGAATTTTATATAAATCCTAGTTCATTTGAGTGATATATATTCTATAGTGAGAGAGGAAAAAAAAAAATTATTTATTAAGAGTTTCTTTTTCTTTTTCTTTTAACTTTGAGCATAGTAAATTGGTGAGAATTTGTAGACATATTGTACAGGATCTAAGTAAATTTTTATTATGTAATTTGCATCTTTTTCTACTTTAATTTCTTTTGATTTTAATATTATTGTACTTGTGGTTGAGAATAGATCTTTCTCCCAACAATATTTAAATTAAATTAGATATTTTAATTTTTGAAATTTGCTAAGCGTGTCAGCCTATACAACTTAGCTAATGCACATATAACCACATATGCTAGCATCTCATATGGTTGCAATATTACCATCAGAAGGTACTATGGCGTAAATTTTGTCTCAAATAACCAGGTCAATCCATTAGTCAAGCAGGTCATTATTAATTGAACAAATGTATGGTCTTTTAAAAATCCTTGTGGTCCTTTATTTCTAATGTCAAGGAATGTGTATAGACAACTATTAGCTTCTAATAGTATCATCTACATGATGAGGTCCAGTGGATTCACTAAAGAATGCTTAAATAAAATTTTGAAATTCATAAAAAATAAATATCGCAAAAATTCTAAATATTGTATGCTTAGGCAATAGTAAAGTCCAAAGTTCACTTCTTGTGCCATGGTTAATAACCCTGCTTCCTAACAAGGTTTTAGGTTTTAAATCTCTCTCTACCTCCCTATTTTTTTCCATTAAGAGAGAGAGAGAGAGAGATGGCATGGCTGGGTGAATGACTCATTACAAGACTCATTACTTTGATTATCCTCTTTTTTGTTTATATTATTCCTGTTATTTCCATGATGCTCCTAACATGACTTTAAAAAATAATGAGTTTTCCATCATTACCAAATTACTCTTCAAAATGTCTCCTACATTGCATCATTACCAAATTGGTCCCCACAAAAATTTATAGCTCTATTTATTCTTACTCAAGAAATGCTCCCACCTAGTGAAAAGAGTCGTGCTTAGGTCACTCTAATTCTAATAGGTTACTTCTACAAACTTATAGCCACATGGGTGTAACATTCACTAAATCCACCTGGTCCATCATGTACATTGCCTCATTTTTGTTAGGATCTATGGACCTTGATCATAAGAGGTGTATTGTGTTCATCCAGCCAATACTTCTGTCCAAAGGGTAGTTTTGTAACTTCACATAGAGTATTATGTTATCTTAATTTGCTTGGGGTAATATATATTTTATCATGAGAAAGAAAGAGAGAGCTGTCATTGTATTGAGAGATGTTTTTTTAATTTTTTGTCTTTGAGTATAGTGATTGGTGTGAATCAATAGACGTCAAAAAGGAAACCACGTAAATTTATGTCGTGATTTGTATTTTTTTCTGTTTTCTTTTAATTCAAATATTATTATACATGTAATCGAGAAGGGATCTTTCTTCCAATAATTTTAACAAAAATTACATTAAGTGATTGTTCGAATAACTTCTAAGGTGTATTTGGATGAAAGTAAACGCACGGAAATAAGATGAATTTGGAGTAAATAGACCTATAAATGAAATTCTCCCTTAAAGTAATATGGAAGCAAATGGGGTGAAATGCATTTTTGGCATCTTTTGAAGAGTCACACAAGTAAATAAAGATGTCTTTAATCACATGTCCACCATACACATGACACACTAATGATACTCCGAAAGAATTCAATCATCTACTACATAAAAAATCGCCTTAATAGAATAATACAAACCATTCAAAGGTTGGTCATTTAAATAGATAGTAAAAAAATGTTGGGAAGTGATACATTTTTTATACTTATGTTTATCTTGGTATTTAGAATTTCCTAATTGTTTTTACTTAAGTATATATTTTAAAAAACTCATTACAATAATTTTTAAAAATATCATAAATGTATATTAATTTAAGATATTAAAGCTGATTTAGAATATCACATCTCCAAATAGATGAATAGGAAAATTTCATTACATTCCAATTCCTCTCTTGTACTTTCATCTATATGGAATATTTAGATTTTCTAAAAACAATTGAGTAACTTATTTACTCCCCATTCATTTTTCTCCATTTACAGTCTTACAAATGAGCCTAAGTTAAAAGCTCAATTAAGCCACACGACCAGAAATAGCAGGGTGAAATAATCACCGTTAGTTTTCTATGGAGCTCACCGAGGTGTTTATATGCCATCAATTCATTCATCAGATGAGCCGCATCAGGATGAAAGCATTACCCAAAAATTATCCTATTTTAAAACTCAGATGGACCCTAGGAGTGAATTTGGTCCTTTTTTAGTATAAAATTTGGAGTGGATTGCACGTACTCTATTGTGTGGGTCTCACATGGATGTCCTGACAAATCCACTCTTTCCATTTATTTTTTAAGATAAAATAAGATAAGATTCTAAAAACCAGGCAGAACAAAAACTCAAGTGGATCATATCACACTTAAAAAATAAGATAAGATTCTAAAAATCAGGCAGATCAAAAACCCAAGTGGGTCGTATCACATGAAACAATGAGGATTGAATGCCTGGGTGACAGAAGTTTTGTATCAAGATGATATTTGTTCCTATGGTTTATCTGGGTGGTAATAATTATATGAACAGTTTGGATGGCATACAAACATTATGGCAAGCTCCAAGAAGGTTTCAACATTGGATGTTTCCATTCCCACTTTTTCGTTTGTGGTGGACCACCTTAGTATTGGAACTGCCTGATTTTTAGAATCGTATCCTATTGTGGTCTTTAAAAACATATGGACGGAGTGGATTTATAGCGGACATCACTGTAGGACCCACACAGGGCACATGCAATCCGCTCTCTAAACTTTTGGGGGTGTCCATCCGACCGTTGAATCATCCTGATTTTTGGGATCAAGGCTCAGGAAATGATGGTGTACAGATTCATGGGATGGATTTCATCCACGTTCATATGTTTCACCCAAATTAGTAAAAGTATAACCCCGGTTGGTGGCTAGCTCCGGGTGCCAATGGCTTGAACATGAAAGGAGGAAACCGCGACTCCCCCACCCATCATCACAAATACCTTTGAGATTTTGAAAATATCCTAATAATATTAAGACAAATACACTAACTGATATTATCACAATGTTATCATATATATATATATATATATATATTTAGATTATTTGGGAATTTGTTATTAAATACATATCTGTAAATTATATATTTATTTAATTTACATTGAATATTTTTACGAATTTTAGTTTCGACTAGATTTTCCAACAGAAAATCTTCAATATTTGAAATCTCTTGAGAAATTTCCTGAGAAAATGTCAAGAATGAGATTTGTTACTATGTGACCCGCGACTGCTCTACTCTTCACATGCTTAGAACGTGGGGTGCGGATTAGCTACTGACAGATAGGGGTGTACATCGAGTTGAACCGAGTCAAGCTAGCCTCAGCTCAACTTAGCTCGATCATTGGCTGACCTCAGCTCGAACTCGGCTCGGCTCGGTCCTCGAGCCTGACTAGCCAGCTTGGCTCAGTTCGGCCAGAAGCTAAGGCAAGTTCGGGCCAAGTTCAAGCCACGATCGAGCCGAGTTCGCCATTAAAACATTTCTACAAACACCTGAACTGTGACTTCAAAATTTCACTGTTTTACAAACAGAGACAATGGCTTTATAGGTGTTTTATCAAACACCTTTTAAGCAACATAAAATCCAAGAAAAACAAAGAAAAAGGAAAACCTCATGGCCAACAGGTGGATGCATATAAGGTGAAGAAGTTGGAGCTGATGGCAGAGAATGCTGACTTGTGGGCATTATTATGTTCGATGCAAGTAGTTACCTTATATTTATCATGTTATATTTTGTTTTAAAATATTATTAAAATTTGAATTTTTAAATTTTTGATGTTTTCCCTCCACATTTGAAAAGTTGAAGTACTTTTGAGTTGTGGGTTTTGTCTCACATCGGATTTAATAAAGTAAACTATCTTTTATATAAGATAGTATTTTTGCCTAAGGCTTGAGCCTCTTTCAGGGGGCATGTGAATTTGATCCTGTGGGGGGGTCTATACCAATAGCTCTAATCTATGTCATTGACCACACGCGCGGGCTCGCCGAGCCGAACCGAGTCGTGCCATGTCGAGCCGAGTCTGTGTCCGTGTCTGTGTGCGCGTGCGCGACGCGACGGGACGGGACGGGCTAGGCCGGGCACGGGCACGGGCACGGGTGCGGGTGCGGTCTCACATGGGTGTGTGTGTATGGGTACTCGCAGGACTTTATGTGCGAGAGTGTACTCACACTTGCGCCTTTTCGTTTTAAACCAGAGAGATGCATCCCTTCCGGTTGGTCGCCCCCTATTGGGTTTAAACCCAACAGACCTAACCTTTTATAAAGGGTGCTTATGCACCACCTCGGAGTCTATATAAAGACTTCCGATTCTAGTTTCAAAATATACGAAAATACTCTCTCTTATAAAACGCTCTCTGATACGGTTTTTAACATTATTACTGAGTTAATCGCTGAGTCAACTCAGTACTTTCGGATTAAACTACACGTGGTTCGAGCCCATATACAATGAGTACACCGCTGGGACCGAGTCAAAGTCGTTGTATCTTGGAGGTTGATTGCTCTGGAAACCTGTTACACTTGGGACGCTGTCCAAGGGGAGCAAATTCGATTTCAAGCCGAGTGACTCAGTCATACCTCGACTCAGTTCAATAAGTTTTTCTTTCTCAAAATTTATTTATTTTCTTTGGTTTCCGATTTTAATAGTCTATTTAATTTAACCAATTTTTCAACAATCTTGAAATCGAAATTGTTGAATTAAATAGACTATGGCTACAGTAACAGTAAATGCTTCTACTGAGTTAGCCAAAATCGAATCGTTCGCTGGACAATCCTTTAAACGGTGGAAACAGAAATTGATGTTCACTCTAACCACCCTGAAAGTTTCATACATTTTATCTGAATCATTTACTATAGATCCAGCAAATCAAAATGGAGTAATAGATGAAAATAATTGTAAAAACTATATTCTAAACTCTTTATCTAACGAACTATATGATGTATATGCTTCTTACGCGTCTGCTAAAGATATATGGACTGCTTTAGAAAAGAAATACATATTGAAAGATGCAGGTGCTAAGAAACATGCAATTGCTAATTTCCTTCACTATGAAATGACAGACGATAAATCTGTCACAAATCAAATTCACGATTTTCAAAGTCTAGTTCACGAACTATCAACAGAAGGAATTAAGTTAGATGAAGTGTTTTTGTCAGGAGCGCTAATAGGAAAGTTACCACCCTCTTGGAAAGAATATAAAAATAGAATGAAACATAAGAAGAACGGTATTTCTTTAGAAACCACTATCGTACACATACGAATAGAGAATGCCAATAGAATCAGAGACCAAAAAGAAAATAAAAATGAGATAGATTCAGAAGCGAATCTTGTCGAATCAAGTCGGACAAATAATAAGAAAAATGGCAACTGTTATAACTGTGGCAAACCTGGACATTATGCAAATGAATGCAGGTTCAAAAAGAAGAATGCAAACAATCAATTTAAGAAAAGAAAAACTGCTACAACTGTGGAAAGCCTAGGCATCATGTCAAAACCTGTAGACTTAAGAAAAATAAAGATAAGCCGCAGGCTAATCTTATAGAAAGAGGCAATAAGTCTGACATAGTAGTAGCTATGGTGTCAGAAGTCTTCCTTATAAACAACTTGGAGTGGGTGCTAGATACTAGTGCAACTAGACATGTGTGCAAGAATCGTAGCATGTTTACCTCCTATCAAGTATCAGGAGATGATGAGCAGGTGTTCTTGGGAAATGCTACAACGTCTCCAATTGTAGGGAAAAGGAAAGTACTTCTGAAACTCACTTCTGGAAAGACTCTAATGTTGAATGTTGTCCTACATGTGCCTGACATTAGAAGAAACTTGGTCTCTGGTTCGCTCCTCAATAAGGCTGGTGTCAAGTTAGTATTTGATTCAGATAAGCTTGTAATGACTAAAAATTGGTAAGGGGTACTGTAGCGATGGTTTATTCATTATAAATGTATCCAATGATAATAAGAAAACATCTAGTTCTGTTTATATCGTTAAACCTTTTTATCTATGGCATAGTAGATTAGGTTATGTGAATGTGGCATCTTTAAAAAAAATGAAAAGATTAGGCTTATTACCTAATATATCTAATGAAGAGTTTGAAAAATGTGAAACATGTGTAGAATCAAAATTCATTAGAAAATCCTTTAAATAAATAGAAAGATCATCTGTTCTATTATAGTTGATACACAGTGACTTAGGTGATTTTATAACTCACATGTCTAGAGGTAGAAAAGGATATTATATAACTTTTGTAGATAACTACTTTAGGTTCACTAGAGTATATCTATTAAGGAACAAAGATGAAGCTTTAGATACTTTTTCTAAATACAAAATTGAAGTTAAAAATCAATTAAATATAAAAATTAAAAGACTTAGAACAGATAGAGGAGGTAAATATGAATCTTCTCAAGTTAAAGAATTATGTGAACAAAATGGAATAATTCATGAAACTACAGCTCCTTATACACCAGAATAAAATGGAATAGCAGAACGTAAGAATAGAACTCTAAAAGAGATGATGAACGTCATGTTACATAGTTCAAGTTTACCCTCAAATATGTGGGGAGAAGCAATTCTATCTGCTTGTTATATCCTAAATAAGATTACATCTAAATCTTCTGAACAAACACCTTATCAACTTTGGAAGAATCATGTTCCTAGTTATAAATATATTAAAGTGTGGGGGTGTCTTGCTAAAGTAGGATTACCTGAAACTAAGAAAAGAAAGTTAGGTCCTAAAACGACCGACTGTATATTTATAGGGTATGCACAAAACAGTGCGGCTTATAGGTTTCTAGTTTTAAAAACTAAGGATAATATTCTAAATCCTAATACAATTATAGAAGCTAGGGATGCTGAGAACGTATTCCCTATGAAATCTAAATCTATAGGAATAGAAGAAGTTAATGAATCAGATATTGCGTCTACTAGTAAAAATACTTACGATAAAATAGTAGAAGAGATACAACCAAGAAAAAGTATTAGGGTTAGAAGAGAAACTAACCTAGGAGATGGTTTTTTCACCTTCTTAGTAGAAGATGATCCTACAGCTTATATATAAGCTATTAACTCTCCAGATACAACATTTTGTAAGGAAGCAATAAATGATGAGTTAGAATCTATTATATCTAATAATACTTGGAAACTTGTAAACCTACCACTTGGTAACAAACCAATAGGTTGTAAATGAGTGTTTAGAAATAAACTAAAATCAGATGAAACTATTGATAAGTTTAAGGCTAGATTGGTAGCGAAATGCTTTAAACAAAAGGAAGGAATAGATTTCTTTGATACATATTCCCTTATAACTAGGATTACAACTATTAGAGTCTTAATAGCGATAGCCTCCATATATAAACTAGTGGTACACCAAATGAATGTTAAGACGACTTTCCTAAATGGAGATTTAGAAGAAGAAATATATGGAGCAACCTGAGGGTTATAAAATATCAGGTAAAGAAAATAAAGTATGCAGACTAATTAAATCACTATATGGTTTAAAACAAGCTCCTAAACAATTGCATGAAAAATTTGATGGTGTTTTAAAATCAAATGGTTATCATATAAATGATGTAAATAGATGTGTATATAGTAAAAATTTTGAAAATGATTATGTTATTATATGTCTTTATGTTGATGACATGCTTATTTTTGGAACTAATATTAAATTAGTTAATGCAACTAAGAAATTCTTGTCATCTAAGTTTGACATGAAAGACTTAGGAGAGGCTAGTGTGATCTTGGGTATTGAAGTAACCAGAAAAAATGGTGTTATTATATTATCACAATCTCATTACATTGAGAAGATATTGAGAAAGTTTAACCATTTTGACTGTTTACCTGTCAGTACTTCTTATGATTACAGTGTGACTCTCATGAAGAATAAAGAAAATATTGTGTCTCAATTAAAATATTCCAGAATAATTAGTAGCCTCATGTATCTAACAAACTGCACTAGACTTGACATAGCTTTTACAGTAGGAAGGCTAAGTAGATATACACATAACCCTGAAAAAGAGCATTGGAATGTCTTGTCTAGGATTTTGCAATACCTAAAAGGCTATCCTGCTGTATTAGAAGGATATAGTGATGCTAACTGGATTAGTGATTCAGATGAGACAAAATCTACTAGTGGATATGTCTTCACTTTGGGTGGAGGAGCAGTCTCTTAGAAGTCTACCAAGCAGACATGTATCGCTCGGTCAATTATGAAATCCGAGTTTATTGCCTTAGAAAAGGCTGGATCAGAAGCCTAGTGGCTTAGAAATCTCTTAGCTGATATACCATTGTGGGCAAAACCTGTATCGGCCGTGTCTATTCATTGTGACTGTCAAGCAGCCATAGTGAAAGCAAAAAGTAAAATATATAATGAAAAAAGCAAACATATTAGACTCAGACACAAAATAGTAAAACACATGTTGCGTGATGGAGTCATATCTATTAACTTTGTGAGGTTAGGAAAGAATCTAGCAGATCCTCTGACCAAAGGACTATCTGAAAAGTTAGTCAATGATACATCGAAGGGAATGAGACTGAGCCTAATATATGAGCTGCCAGTGTCGGCAACCCAACCTATACAAGTGAAGATCCCATGAGATAGGTTCAATGGGTAAACAATAAGACACGAGGTAGACGATTGCATTGAGTTGTTTGAGCCCCTTCTATGGTGTACAGTGCGAGCAGAAACATAGAAGGATGAGTTTTTAGAACTCTTAATGGATCTAAAGCTATATATTTTGTGGTGTATACAGTTGCTGCATATACTTGATGAAATTCACCTATATGGGTGTGGAGGTGGATGCCGCTTCCTATGAGAATCTAGGCGAATTCTCTAGAGCACTCATGAAATTCAGGTAATGGTGTATGGCCGAAACGTACCGAACCGCAGAATCGCTTGCAGAGGAAGAGTTGTGTGAGTAGCATTTACTTGCGACCTACATTAAAAGGATTCAGGTTCAAGACTATGGTGTCACCTGATTCCTGTAGACTTGTCTTGCTTACTCTAATATCGGTTCAAGTCTATGGTGACACCGGCACCATTGCACAACTATTACGTTTTAATTCGAAAGAGTTTTATTTTAAAACATGTGAGGGATTGTTATATTTTGTTTTAAAATATTATTAAAATTTGAATTTTCAAATTTTCGATGTTTTCCCTCCACATTTGAAAAGTTGAAGTACTTTTGAGTTGTAAATTTTGTCCCACATCGGATTTGATAAAGTAAACTATCTTATATATAAGATAGTATTTTTGTCTAGGGCTTGAGCCCCTTTCAAGGGACATGTGAATTTGGTCCTGTGGGGGGGCTATGCCAATAGCTCTAATCTATATCATTGACCACACGCGCGCGCGCTAAGTCGACCCGAGTCCGTGTCCGTGTGCGTGTGCGTGTGCGCAATGCGATGGGACAGGACGGGCTGGGCTGGGCGCTGGCGCGGGTGTGGTGTAAGTGTACTCGCATGGGTGTATGTGTATGGGTACTCACAGGACTTTATGTACGAGAGTGTACACGCACTTGCGCCTTTTCGTTTTAAACCAGAGAGATGCATCCCTTCCGATTGGTCGCCCCTATTGGGTTTAAACCCAACGGACCTAACCTTTTGTAGAGGGTACTTATACACCACTTCGGAGTCTATATAAAGACTTCCGATTCCAGTTTCAAAATATACGAAAATACTCTCTTATAAAACTCTCTCTGATACGGTTTTTAACATTATTACTGAGTTAATCGCTGAATCAACTCAGCACTTTCGGATTAAACTGCAAGTGGTTCGAGCCCGTGTACAGTGAGTGCACCGCTGGGACCGGGTCATAGTCGTTGTATCCTACAGGTCGATTGCTCTGGAAACCTATTGCACTTGGGACGCTGTCCAAGGGGAGCAAATTTGATTTCAAGCCGAGTGACTCAGTCACGTCTCGACTCAGTTCAATAAGTTTTTCTTTCTCAAAATTTATTTTTCTTTTTTGATTTTCAATTTTAATAGTCTGTTTAATTCAACCAATTTTTCAACATATCATTATTCCCACTTATATCCAATGGAAGTTTCAGAAATTACTTATTTAAGAAGACAGTAGTCATGTATGCCTGTTAAAGAAATCATCTTAAATTCAAAAGTATGTTATTTATTGCAGATTTTTCCTCTCTTTTGATAAGCAAAATACATGTGTCTACAGCTCTGAGTTCGATTCAAGCTGGATTCGATCCAAGTCGAGTCGAGCTGGGGCCTATTTGAACTTGGCTCAAACTCATTTTCGAGCTCAAAAAATCAGCTCGACTCGACTCAAACTCAACTTCGAGCCGAGTTGAATTGAGCTTTTTGGAGCCAAGTCAAGTGCGCTAACCAAGCTAGCTCAGCTCACGAGACTCGCTATTGAAGTGATGTCACCAAGTTCCATGGGCCCCACCATGATGTACGTTTTGCATCTATGCCATCCATTCATTTTGAGAGATCATTTTAGAGCAAGATTCAAAGAATGAGTTAAATCCAAAGCTCCAGTGGACCCCAACACAGAAAAGAGTGGGGACAGTGACATCCACAGTTAAAAACTTGTAAAGGCCACCAAAGTTTTAGATCAAATTGATATATGTGTTTTCCCTTCTTTCATGTCTTTTTTTGAATAGGTTGGATTTCAAATAAGCATTATGGTTGGCCTTAGGATAGTTTCAACGGTGGCAATCACTCTCCCCACCGTTTTCTGCTGTGGGGTCCACTATAGCTTTTTATCTACTCATTCTTTGGTCCATTAATTAAATGATATCTCAAAATGAATGGGCGGTGGGGATACAACACAGACATCATTAGTGGAGCCCACATAATTCGGAGACGTGACTTTAGTAGCGGACTCGCTACTCAACCTGTCAGTATCTAGTCCGCGTCCTAGCACGTGCAACATGGTATGGTCCCTCCTTTCATGTGACTAGGAACCAAATGCCTTTCTGTCCACGTTATCATCCGGATGCTGCCATTTGAAGCTGCGTGTCTGATGGACCAAAATCGATGAAACTGCAGGCGTCACACGTGCGATATCCGGGACGTTCATCTGGAGGTACTTCGGTGGATGTGCGAAATCACAAAAATTAGGCTGGCCCACTCTTCTGATGGGTGACATATGCAGGCCGTCTGTTTTTCGGACACGTGTTGCTGGCCTGACAAATGAACGTCTCCCTTAAGTGCCAAGTCCGTCTGTGACAGGCGCTTGCATTTTGCACGTGAAATGCGCAGCTGCAAATAGCATTTTCTTGACAGTTCAGTCGGTGCCCGTCCGTCCAAGTTGGGTAGGTCAAAAATGTAGACCGTTCATTTTTTTCACACTTGTAGTGCAGACTTGCTACGTTTACTGACTGATTTCTGGTCAAATGTTTAGATTTTCCATATTTGAGCAGCTTAAACACGTTTACTTCTAGTTGAAGATTTTCAGAGTCTCTTTTATTTCTATCAGAGTTGTATATTAACTAAGTTGAGTCAGTTAACTTGATCGAGTCAACTGGGAAAAGCTCATATTCGACTCGGCTCAAAATTTATTTTAAGCTAAGTCAAGTTGAGTTTCTGAGCTCAAAAAAAATTTTCAAACCGAGTCCTAGCTAGACTAAATTTGACTCGACTCAGCTTGGGACTTGACTCGGTTCAAATCAATTCAACTTGAATGGGATTCACTTAATATAAATATTTTATAAATATTTATATATTAAAATAAGTTATAATATTATATATATTAATAACCTTAAAACCTAAACTCATAGGCTTGAACTTGGCTCGAAAGATAGAGTTCAAGCTCAACTCAAACTTGACTTGAGCTGGCCCGAATTGCTAACCGAATCAAGCCGCATTGGCCAATTAGGCTCAAGGACCGAGCCGAGTTAAGCCAAGCTTGACTCAATTCAACTAGTGTACAACTAATTTCTCCACATGTTAGCATTCCTTTAATGTAATTAGGTTTTATATCTTAAATGCTAGAGAAATTAAAAGTTACATGCATATGTTGATGTTATTTTTTGAAGAGGGATCGTTTTTCCCACTTTAGTCCGTCCTTTGCCTGCACAATGTCAAATACAAAGAGGACCCCGGCTTATGCCGGAGAATCTCTGATGCTTAAGTCAGTCTTCTGATTAACGACAAAGGGTTTTTAGGGTTTTGTGTTGCGTACCTTCTTCTGTAAAGGACCTGGATATTTATAGATCTTAAGAATCTCATCGTACAAGGATTCTTCTCCTGATTATCTGGAGATTTGATTCTTTCAACTGATTTCGCCCGATCCCGAGAATCTTGGGATCGGACACCTATATTTTCAGATTTTTGGGGTGGCATTTATATCCACACCACTTTTCCCTGACTCGGCTCAACTGTTACCGATTCTGAAAGAGTCTCGGTCGGCTTAAACGAATAAGTTTTTTGCCTCCTCATGGATGGAATAGTCTCGATGCTTACCCATTATCCTTCCTTACCCCGTGGCCGACGGAACCAACTTACTATATCGGTTTTATTCTCTCGATCGGGTGACTTTTAACTTACTCGGCATTCTGTAGGCTTACGTAGACGCAGTTATCTCTCCGACCGAGTAACTTAAGTCGTCTCATGCTTATGCCTCTTAGCCTTATCCATCACTCCCTCGGATCCGACCATTGTCTGGAACTCTTCGGGCAGTGTCAGCAGAACCGACCTACCTTATATCCGAGCCTCCGGACTTGACATATTTTTAACCAACAGTGAGCCCCCCTTACTCCTTGTGTCATTCTCGGCATCAAGGAGTAACGAGTTTTTAGGTCGGTTCGCATCAAAGTCTGAGGTCATGATGAAACATTTAATGTCGTTTGCGTCGTCCCTAACGTATGACGGTGCATCTTCCGAAGTCACACGTGCGGCTAATCGTCAGGTTATTTCGTCCGCTTATGATAGTTGGACGCGTGGCGAAGGCGTTACGCTGTCAGTCGGCTTGCGCCACGTGTCGAGCGGGGGAGTCGAAACGAGCATCATTTTTCTTTTTCATTAAATACCTCTGCCACGTGGCACTGCTATAAAATGACTGGGCGGGAGGAACGTGCGAATTTTATTTTCGCCTCCCTCACTCCCGCTCTTATATCCTCTTCCGACCTTTTCAATTTCTTTTTCTTCCTTTCCTCCATTGTTGATTCCTCCTCTATCAACTTCTTTTACATCGGCCGCTGTCTTCTCCGGTGAGTCCTTTTCCTCCATTTCTATATACGTTAATAGCTACGCGTGGCTCCCAGAGCCCCCAGGAGGAAACTTTCGGAGATGAGGGTGTGTCTCAACGTTTCTGAAATGTTGCGAAACTACCCTCCCTATTGACAGAAATCGCCGTTGATGCGAATGTTGCCTTCTGCCATGAAAGGGTGGCCGCTGAAATATCGGCTAAGCGTCCCGCTCCAGCAGGCCCTTCTCGTGATGGGTCTTCTCTGATAACCCGTCCGAGGAGATCCAATCCAGCGGTGGATTTGCTGGAAGAAGAAGGGGAAGAGGACGTAATTATTGTTGGGGAGACCACTGTCCCAAATTCTGTAAACCAGCCTGTAGAGGCTTCTGAATCCTCTTCCAGGGGAGAAGGAGGCGAAGACGATCCGAGCGGTCTTGTTGTCTCGGTTTTGACTGATCTGACCTAAACCGAATCTGAGCTGGGTTTCATGTCTCAGACTCGGTCGTACTTCGTCTTCCTCATCCAGATGATTTGCCCGACCATCCCCCTGTGGCGATGGTCGTAATTTTTCAAGTTGTGATGTAATGTGGCTTGCAGTTACCACTCCAGCCCATTGCTCGAGATTTCTTGTCCCGCGTTAAACTTGCCCCCTGTCAGATTGTTCCAAATGGGTGGAGGAATTTATTTGGGTGCGTTGTGATATGGGCTGAGTTAGAGCAGCCCCCACTAACAGTCGAGGAATTCCTCTACCTATATCAAGTAAGACCAAACTCAAATTTTCCCGGCCTATACTTCCTGAGTGCATGGAGAGGCTGACCCGCCCACTTCTAACAAACACTGGAAGGAGAGGTAGTTTTGGGCGTGCGGAAGATGGGAGTCGGCCGATCCGTGGCCTTATGAATCTCGAGTCTCTCGCTCATTTCGAAAAGCAGGTGACTCGGCGCGACTCGGCTTGCTATCATTTGTTCCTCTTCATTGCCTCGTATTGATCCTGACCTCTTGATGCTTTGCAGATATCTTGAAGGAGAGGGGGAAACTCGGATCTGGCGCTCTAGCTCGGATCAAAGAGCTGAAGAAACTGAGTGCGGAAGACCGATCTTGGAAGTTGCTCTTGCAGCCCGAGCGTCTGCATCTTGTGGGCTTAGATTCATTTGTATCGGGTAATTCCTCCCACATTGCTTCATACCCTCAGCTCCTTGTCTGACCCACCTTCATTCTTCTTTTCGGATCTTCCTGAGGCTCGGCCATATCTTAAGTCAGCTTCAACTAGTATGGCTAAATCTCGTCTGTCCCTAAAGCCGATCTCCAAGGTAAAAGCTCCCCCTAGGTTGGCTCTCTTGTTAGGGTCTCGGCCTTCAAAACAAAAGAAGACCGTTACAGTGACAAAGGAGTCAGCTGCCCCATCTGCTCCTGTTCCTACTGCCCCACAAGTTGTTGTGCTTTCTGACCCCGATGAGAGGGCAGAAGAAGCGAAGGCGGGTCTTCCTGTGTCTCAGTCGGCTTATGAGCCAAGACCTTTTACTAAGGAGGTCCCGAGACAGAGAGAGGAATCACGCGGAGAATCCTCGAGAGGGGAGATGACTCAACAGGAGTTATCACCCTTCCACAAAGTCATCTTGGGAATGATCCCTTAGGCCATCGCTCACGAGAGCGAGAAGAATTTTGCCAGCTTTTACAATGCCCCAACTCTGCAAACTCTCAGGCATACGGCGAGGTTACTTTTTGAGGTAAAATCCTTTCTTTTTACTTCTCTGTTGCTTTCAATTAGGGCTCTTGTTACAACTTCACTATCTTCTGGTTGTAGTTGGCTCCCTGCATTTTCAAGGCTTGCTCGAAACTGTCCGCTGCTCAGAAACTCGCGGCTGAGACAGAGACAGCAAAGAGAGTTGCGGCCGAGGCAGAGGGTCACCGAGAGATCGCCAAGGATCGCATCGGCATTATGACTGGCGACTTGTCAATCGTCAGGAAAGCGGCCGAGGATGCCAAGAAAGCAGCCGAGGATGTGAGAATGGTTCTCGAGGGCGTCAAAGCTGACAATGCCCATTTGACCTCACTTCTAAAGGAGGCTGAGGAAAAGCATCAGCATCTTTTTCAAGTTCACAGCGCTTGCGAGAGTACTCTCGTTCGGGCTAGGGCCGACGCTGCTGCTCTCATCCAGGAAGCACAAGAGGAGGCCCGCCAAACTAAGGAGGCACAGGACCGAGCTATAGATGCCTTCCTTGGGTCTTCGGAGTTCAAAGAAGAAAGGGACCGCCTTTATCAAGGTGGTTACGGGCCTGCATTCTGGAGATGAGTGTTGCCTTCCCTGACCTTGACCTCTCTTAAAGTCGATAGTCCTGAGGCCGAGGCTACTGGTGCTGATGCTGCCGACGGAGAAGCCCTTGCTGTGGACGCTGCTGCTGATGAGGCTGGTCCCTCTGGGACTGTTTAGGGCATGGTTCGCAACCGAGAGAGATTATTCTCTCTGTCGGCTATAATTTTGTACTTCTCTACATAGTTTTAATTGAATCTGATGTAATTCGATACAAAGTACTTAGAAAGAATTGGAACTCTCAGTTTTATTGAATCGACTTTATTTACATTTCTTTTCCATCTTCTTTTAACTCCTTATGTTCTGCCTTAAGGGTAATAGATCTTAAGATGCTCGGCATTCTAAGGGTGAGACAACAGTTGCCCATTTAGGTCTTTCAACTGATACGTTCCAGGGCAGATGGTACTTAAGACGACATAAGGTCTTTCCCAATTAGGCCCCAACGTGCCTACACCAACTTCCTTTGTATTTGAGAACATTTTTCGGAGGACCATATCTCCTGCTCAGAATCGTCTGACTTTGACTAGGTTGTTATAAAACCGAGACACTTGTGTCTGCCGAGCCACCGTTCGAAGTCGAGCTTTTTTTCTTTTTTCCTCCAGTAAGTCGAGTTCAACCGATAGGAGTTCATCATTCTCCTGTTCACTGAATATATTGACTCGGGCCGAGCTTATACCGCTCTCGACCGGGGTAACTGCTTCCGAGCCATAACAAAGGGAGAAGGGAGTCTCTCCCGTGGCAGTCCGAGTTGTAGTTCGATTGGCCCACAATATGTTTGGAAGTTCTTCAGCCCACGCTCCCTTTGCTCTATCGAAGTTCATTTTGAGGTGTTGTTTTATGATCTTGTTAACCGCCTCGACCTCTCCATTTGTTTGAGGATGATGAGGCGAAGCGTACACATTTCGGATCCCGAGATTACTAAACATCTCACGGAACTGTCTGTTATCGAACTGTCTTCCATTATCAGTGATAATAGTCCGAGGTATCCCAAACCGACAGACGATATTTTTCCAAACAAAACCTATAATCTTCTGTTCGGTTATCTTTACTAACGGCTCGGCTTCGGGCCACTTCGTGAAGTAATCCACCACAACCATGACAAACTTGATCTAACCCTTTCCAAGAGGGAATGGCTCGATGATGTCGATCCCCCACTGTGCAAAGGGCCACGATCCTGTCATCGGGGCTAGTTCCTCGGGGGGCTGCCTCGAGATAGCCGCTGTCACGCCCCAAACTCAGAAATCCGACTCACAAAATTCTCGATCCGGCGCCGACAGCTTCCGTAGAACCCCATTCTCGGCTCCTAGCTCCCATTCATCAGGTTCCGATCCTGGGATGCTACGAGGAGGATTTTCAATGTCAGTTTGATTCGTAATAAGCATAACTAAAGGCATAACCCACAAATAACAACCAAGAACTCCATTACATTTCCACTATAATCAAAAACTTAACAAGTACAATAAGCATAAAGGGAAATACAATGGTAAAGAACAAAACCTCCAAAACGATTTGCAACGTACTCCTGCCTCAGCGCTGCTGCGAACCAACGTCACCTTCACTCAACGGTTGTGCATAAGCTTATAGAAAGCTTAAAGGGTGGTGAAAATGTGTGCGCAAGGTAATAATATGAACATGCAATGTCAGAGTAATGCGGAATATGCAGATGGCTCCATAATATCATGAGTCGTACCAAGGCTATGCGATGCAAGACATGAATGGTATCGGCCACCCCAAGGCCATGCAATGTGTAATGCAACTCAAGCATACAGATCCTCATCTATGTCCACACATCAATACAGCTCAAATATGGGATATCACCGGGGTCTAGTACACTCTAAATCAGATTGTCGCCACATCACGCGCAATAAGGTAAGTGGAAGAGACATCACTATCCGTCTGCCAATATCGGGCGCGACTCATCGATAGCGGACCCATTCCTCAAGCTGGTCAAACTCAGCCTACCATTGCCCCCTACTCTCGGGCGGGTAAGACCGCACCCCCTTCCAACCGACCACGACACAGTAGAGAGCGTAACCGTCTAGTAATCGGCACTCAACGCTCATCTATCCACTCGGTATAGACGTTGGAGCAACCTCTTGGTACCATAAGGGTTTAGGAACTTTCACCCAGGGATATCTATAGTACCCCATGTAGAACAAGATTTTCGGTATCCAATCCTGCCAACCACGATGCGTCTGTGGAGACTACGGCCCTGATGTCGCTAGGGCGTACAATAACCATGTCACACAAATGCGAAATACATGATTCACACTGTCTACTCATGCAATAAATCCTGCGCATATCGTGCGCTCATGTAGGGCAACACCGCCTAACCGAGAGCCCATAAACAACCTGTCCAAAGGTAAATGCTATGATCAGACAATTCTCACGTCAAGCATACATAAGATGCGTATGATCATGAGTCATGGAACTGTACTAAACATGTTATAATAAAATGAACTATCTTACAATGCAGATGGACCTGGACGGCCCATACACAATAAGTACGGCCCAGTAATGGGCCCAAGGAGAGTCGTAATGTGGACATCCAACCAACATTACACTCGCAATGTGGACGTCAAACCAACATTGCCCCCAAGGCACAATCGCCGTAAACATTGCTACATAGTCTGTATTGGGATCACACATTGCAATGGACCTTAGGTACATCCCATTGGACCTTAAGTACATCTAATGGGCCATGATATATGGGCCTTGTATTTGTCAAACGATCACATAAATGGGCCACACCAATGGGCCTTAGGTATATTGCAATGGGTCATAACCCGTGGGCCTTAGATTACATCAATTGGACCTAGTCACATGAGTCTAATATGTATCAAATGGGCCACACCAATTGGGCCCCCTACATGTACATCAAATGGACATCAACCCATAGGCATTATATGAGTTCAATGGGCCTAAACCCCTAGGCCTTATGGTACATCAAATGGGCCTAAACCCGTAGGCCTTGTATGCATATCAAAGTGGGCCTAAACCCCTAGGCCTTACATATATCAAATGGGTCCACTTCTGTGGGCTTTAAGAATGCAACAAATGGGTCCAATTTCATGGGCCTTAAAGTACATCAAATGGGCCTAGTCCCATGGACTTGAAACATATCAAGTGGGCCTAAACTCATAGGGCTTAAATATTAAGTGAGCCTAAGCCCATAGGCTTTACATATCAAGTGGTCCCAAGTTCATAGGCCTTAAATGAATCAAATGGGCCTAGCCCATAGACCTTTTGTAATTAAAGGGGCCTAACCCATACATGAGGGGCCACCCAACCAACAGCTCAGGCCTAGAAATGATCACACCAAGTGGATGGACGGTCTGGGCGCATCACATGCATCATGGCGGGTCCCACTGTCCAGTGGACAGTGCAGATAGAGCACATACATCACAAGGGCCCCACCGTCCGCTGGACGGTGGAGGCAGCACATATATGAGGTGGGCGCCACCATGGTGGGTGCGACCGTCCGCCTGGACGGTGGTCTTCAACACATACATCATTGTGGGTCCCATGTGGGGCCCACTGCACTGTCTAGATGCCATCCAACCCGTTCATAAGGTCACTCGGACCTGGATGAAGGGAAAACATAAATTTCAGCTTGATCCAATACTTCTGTGGGCCTCAAAAAGATTTCAATGGTAGACATTTAATTCCACTGTTTCAAGTGGTGTGGGCCACCTGAGTTTTGGATCGGTCTCATTTTTGGAGGGGGGCCCACCACTGGGGTGGCCCACCTCATGAGCGGGTTGGAGAACAAATAAACATTATGGTGGGGCCCACACGCAGGGCCGTGGGCCCCTGCGTCCGTCCGTCACTAAGGCTGCACGCAGGCCCGTGCTGGCGCTGCCCGCTGACAGAGAAGGTAGAGGCTCTACCTCTTGACATTTTTGGAAAAAACCCGTTTTCCCGGGGTTTTTCGCACATGGGGCCTGCTTCACCAGAATCCGTCCCGGCCATTGCGTTCAGCGGCTCGAGGCCGTCCAAATGAGTCCAGACTTCGAATTTTTTATATGCTTAGGAAGTGAGGATGCAATTTTTAGTGCTATGGCCCACCAGGTGATTGGATCAGCTCCAAATCTTGGCCCAACGCATGAAATTTGGCAGAGAATGGGATGGACGGCGTGGATTGATTACATACATCACGGTGGGGCCTCAGCAGGCGGACCACCCAAAGACTCTTCTTTTCTTTTTTCCCTTTTTTTTTTTTTTTTAAAAACGTCCAGCGTCCCACACGCTGGACGGCTTAGTCCCTTTAAAAAAACACATTGTGGTGGGCCCTGATGAAGTGGGCCACCACCGATGGGTGACGTGGGTACAACGTATGAGGTGGGCCCCACTTGAATGAAAACTTGAACAAAATAAATCTCAAGGTGGGGTCCATTCAAGTGGGCCACACGACCCTATCACATAAATAAAATAAAATAAAATAAAAAGAAATAAAAGAGAGAGAGAGACATAGAGAGTGGGACACGCTTTGTGATGGAGGGACCCCGACATTATGGGCCCTCCCTTACAATGAATCATATATCAAGTGGGTCATTTAGCATAAGGGACCATCAAAACTTAAAATCAACGGTGGGGATCCTTTTCCCACCAATATGGATGGTCTAGATGACCTTTCTAAATGAAATAAACATCATGATGGGGTCCATGGAGAATGGCTCCATCATGGAATGATCATGATGATCCAAGTGGTCCATCGGCCACAACTTAGGGTCCCAAGTGAGATCCACACCATGGATCGGTGGGCCTCACTTGGCCCATCATAAAAACAAGAAAGAAACTACCCTATAGAGGCACCCACCATCCGATCTTCTTGCTCTTAGGGGTTCCTTGGCACCTTAGCTTCAACTTCAATGGATGAGATGAGGAATAGAGGGTTGAGATGGGAGATGATGGGGTAGGAAGGTGGGCCACTTGGAGCTTAGGAGAGTTTGGAGAATTCCATACGTATGGAGCTCTTTTGCTTGGAGTTTTTGCAAATGAGAAAGAGAGGAGTTGTAAAGGGAGAGAGAGAGTGATGGATGGATGTGGTGAGTGATGGTTGTGTAAGAAATCTTTGACTTATGTGGCTTTTTGTATAAGAGAGGTATGGGAGGTGTAAGAAAAGCTTGACTTTTGTGGCTTTTTGTGTAAGAGAGGTATGGGTTTGGGAGACTTTTGTGGTTGCTTGGGAAAAGGGATGAAAGTGATGTGTACTTGACATGTGATGGATTGATGGGATTGATGTGATTGATGTGACACATCGTAGAGATTTTCTTAGATTTCGCAATGCGCGGTGTTTTCTCACACCGAACGTCGGTCTACAGCTCTTGACCAGGGTATCGCCTCGGCGCGCGAGTCGCGGCATCGGAACCGCAACGACGGCGCGGTCGCTATGGTATTGGTCTCGGATTGAGTTGACTCGGGTTGTCGGCATATGATTCAGGATCGCTCGTCGATTTCGGTTAAGGGTCGAAGGTTACCAAAATTTAACCGGTAAGACCACGGAAGTCTACGAAAAGGTACGGACCAAGATACGAGTCATACAGCCGCAAACCGCTGACACTTATCGCATCTTTGGACGAACTTCTTAGCATCATGTTGTATAGTCGGCCAATAGTATCCCTGGCACAATACTTTGTTAGCGAGTGAACGTCCTCCTGAGTGGTTCTCGCATATTCCCTCGTGTATCTCCCGTAAGATATAATCGGCTTCATGGGAATCCACACATCTTAGTAAGGGAGTGTAGAAACCTTTCTTGTACAATACCTCATTCAAGATGATGTAGCGCGATGTTCGGACCTTTAGCCGCCGAGCCTCGGTATGATCTGCTGGTAGTTCTCCATCGTTAAGATAACGGACGATAGGATCGAACCAGGTAGGTCCCGAGTTAATGGTATATACAGCCGAGTCTGTCAACTCATGTACACTTGATTTAGCTACATATTCTATCGGGACCGATCGAGGTATATCGTCTTCGTCGACGGAAGCGAGCTTTGCTAACAAATCAGCTTTAGCATTTTCGGCCTTGGGTATTCGAATCACCTCGCATTTCGGGAATCCACTGATTAACTCTTTGTCCTTCTCCATATTTGCCTTCAGTTGTTCTTTCCGTTTCTGGTAGATACCAGTAGCCTAGTTAACGACCAGCTGCGAGTTACTGAAGACATTGAGATGCGTTACACCTAAACTTGCAGCGAGACGAAGGCCGAGTAACAAGGCCTCGTATTCTGTTGTATTGTTCGATGCTTGGAATCCAAGTCGTAAGGCATATTTCATACATGTTTGATCGGAATTTTCCATTACTACCCCGGCCCCGTTTGCCTTAGAGTTGGATGAGCCGTCAACGAATAAATGCCATGGTGTGGGGTCGGATGATGGGCCGAGGGAAGATGACGCCGCTGCTCTGATAATCCCATCAAAGTTAGATATTATGTCATCTTTGGAAGTTACTTCGACAAGAAAGTCAGCCACGGCTTGTCCCTTTATTTCTATTCTCGGCCTGTACTGTATATCGAACTCGATCAACTCGATAGCTCACTTTGTAAGTCGACCGGAAGCTTCTGGCTTTTGGAGGACTTGTCACAAAGATAAGTCGATCATAACAATAATGGTGTGATCTTGAAAGCATGGTCGGAGTCTTTGCGAGGATACTACCAGGATTAAGGCTACCTTCTCAAGCAGAGGATACCTCATTTCTACTGGTAGTAAGGCTTTGCTGACATAATATATTGGTAGTTGTCTTCCTTCGCTCTCTCGTATGAGGGCCGAGCTAATCGCTGCGTCGGATACAACCAGATATAACAACAAAGCCTCTCCAGTCTCGGGTTTGGACAATAGTGGTGGAGACCCAAGATAAGACTTCAGTTCTTGTAGCGCTTTTTCACACTCTTCTGTCCATTCCATCTACTGTCGCCCCTTCAATTGCTTGAAGAACGGGAGACATTTATCAGTGGCTCGGGACAGGAAGCGGGAGAGCGCGGCTACTCTCCCGGTTAGCCTTTGTACATCTTTAATCATTTTGGGAGACTCCATGTCAAGTAGAGTCTTGATCTTTTCGGGATTCGCTTCGATTCCTCGTTGACTAACCAGAAAACTGAGAAACTTCCCCGAGTTCACACCAAAAGCATACTTGCTTGGATTCAACTTTATTTCGTACTTTCGCAAGGTCAGGAACATTTCTTCTAAGTCCGCTACATGGTCGGCTGCATGTACACTTTTGACGAGCATATCATCTATATACACTTTCATAGTTCGGCCGATCTGTCGAGTGAACATTTTTTTTACCAGCATTTGATACTTCGCTCCGGCATTTTTCAAACCAAATGGCATCACTCGGTAACAATAAAGGCCTTTGTCGGTGACAAAAGTGATTTTTAATTTATCAGTTTCATGCATTATAATTTGATTGTAGCCTGAATAAGCATCCATAAAACTAAGTAATTCATGTCCTGCAGTATTATCCATCAACTGATCAATGCGGGGAAGAGGGAAGCTGTCCTTGGGGCGGGCTTTGTTTAAATCTGTATAATTAATACAGAGACGTCACTTCCCTTTGGCCTTTCTTACAAGCATGACATTAGCTATCTAATCTGGGTAATATATTTCTTCAATAAATTTGGCCTTAAAGAGCTTTCCGACTTCCTCTTTAATGATAGCGTACCTTTCTAGGCCAAAAGGACGTCTCTTCTGTCGGATTGGCCTGTAGGTCGGATCGATGTTAAGTCGGTGGATCATGACCGAGGGATCAATATCGGGCATGTCTTCGTGGCTCCAGGTGAATACGTCAGCGTACCGTCAAAGCAGGGCAATCAATTCTTCTTTCAAAGGGGTCTTCAGGGATGAGCCGATTTGTACTACTTTCGATTCGTCCGTCTCGGTTAAAGGTTCCAAGACAAGCTCTTCTATTGGTTGCCCCCGTTCGTAAGATCCGACTCGAGGATCTAGCGACTTGATCATCGATATTTTCGTCGGCGCTTTGACTGTTGTCGCATAGCATCGCCAAGCATCTTGCTGATCTCCTTTCACCACTCCTGCACCTGACTCAGTCAGGAATTTCATAGATAAGTGGTACGTAGATACCACAGCTTGAAGGAGGCTTAAGGATGGTCGGTCGAGTATGGCATTGTACACCGACGGTTAGTAGACGATCAAGAAGTCGACCATTGTAGCTGTCTGGTGGGGTGCATTTCCGGCAGTAAACGGAAGTGAAGCGATTCCCTCGAGAAGTACCTGTCCACCTGAGAATCCTATGAGCGGGGTTCAGACGGGGTGTAAAACCGACCGTCCAATGCCCATTTTGTCGAATGCTTGGGTGAACAACACATCTGTTGACGATCCAATGTCCACCAATACTCGGAACACTTTTCTGTTGGCGATGGTGAGAGCAATGACCAATGCATCATCATGAGGGTGATGGATGCCTTCGGCATCATACTCAATGAATGAGATGCAATATTTCTCTCTTTTCTTTTCTTTGAAAGGCCGGGACAGCAGAAGAATCTCGGATTTTAGATGATTGATGCTTCTGGCGTGATTCTTTCGGGCATTGTTGGAATCTCCATCGCCCTGATGCCCTCCGATAATCGTCCGAATTTCTTCTGTGGGCCGATACTCGCTCGGTCCTACTGGAGCATCAGATCCTTCTACATGTTCTCTGAGTCGAGCTTCTTTAATTAGCCGCTCGATTTCATCTTTCAAGTGATAACAATCACTTGTGTTGTGACCATGGTCACGATGATAATGACAATACTTATTTTTATTCTGTCGGTTCGGATTCCCTTGGAGTTTTTCGGGCAAGTTGACGAAGCTCTCACTCTTAATTTTCATCAACACCTGCTCCTGAGATTTATTCAGAGGGGTGTACGTAGAAAACTTTCTGTCGGGTCGTTTGCTCGACCTGTCATCATCTCGTGCCCGATCATCCTTTCGCTTCTTCCCTCCTGCTGAGTATGCTTCTTTCTTAGCCAACTCTTTACCCGAGGGTTTCAAGTTCTGAACTTTCTCACAGAGGAGTCGTGTTTCTTCGGCGTCTGCATATTTGTCCGAGCGAGCCATAAACTCGCCCAGAGTCTTGGGCGAATTTTTGTCTAAAGACGTCAAAAAGGGCTTATCTCTTACCCCTTGCATGAGTGCGTTAAGCGCTGTCTCCTCCGAGTGTTTTCGAACTTGAAGAGATTCGAAGTTGAAACGATTGATGTAATCTTTCAGCAGTTCTCCTTCTCTCTTAACTATGTTGTTTACGTGTGCGGGCGGTTTTAGCTTTTCCTTTCCGCCGATGAAGTTATTGAGGAAGGCGTCACTGAGTTCAGCAAATGAACGGATTGACTTCGGTTTTAATTGTTTAAACCAAAGCCGAGCTACATCAGTTAGCGTAAGAGAGAAGGTTAGACACATAACAGCGTCCGAGGCATCATGCAACTCCATATATGTTCTAAAGCATTCAATATGCTCTGTCGGATCAGTCTTTCCGGAAAAAAGAGTTATTTGAGGTAACCGAAACCTCTCCGGTAGCCGAGCCTGCATTACTTCGTCCACAAATGGAGAAATTTTTGCCTCGGACTTGGTCGGATATGTGTTCCGACCGTGCTTCATGTCTGTCATTTCTCTTACCATTTCTTCCCAAACTTCTTTTTTGAAGTCCTGGATGTCGGCTCTCCAAGGTTCCGCGCTCTCTGTTGTCTCTTCTAAGGGAAGCCGACTTCGCCTCCTCTGATCTATTTTATGCCGCAAATCAGAGGGAGACAAAATGGCCGTTGCCGATTGAACCAATGCTGGTTGACTCAGACCTTGGTGCTGACTCGGCTCTTGTGGCGACTGCAGAGCTGCAGGCTGTGCTACAGACGTTGGTGGAAGGACTTGCGCCGGCTCTTTACGCTGTTGCATCTGTTGATTACACAATTGCTCTAACATATGTTTCATGATGGCCATCTCGGAACGCATCTCTTGGACTTCTCTATCCAATTGTGCATTCTCTCGGTTCTGTTGGCTAGTGGCTGCAGCAGATGCCATGGGCGGTACAGCCGGTGAGACTGCTGGGGGTGCTCCTTGAGCTGTGTTGGCAGCCGCTTCCCCCACTTCATCTTGATCCCCTCTTCTAGTTCTTGTCATTCAAATGGAGTGTAAGAAACGACTTTTTGCCCAGTTCCCACAGACAGCGCCAAACTGTTGATGTTGTTTTTTGAAGAGGGATCGCTTTTTCCGCTTCAGTCCGTCCTTTGCCTACACAATGTCAAATACAAAGAGGACCCTGGTTTATGCCGGGGAATTTCCGATACTTAAGTCAGTCTTCTGATTAACGGCAAAGGGTTTTTAGAGTTTTGTGTTGGGTACCTTCTTCTGTAAAGGACCTGGATATTTATACATCTTAAGAATTCTCATCGCACGAGGATTCTTCTCCTGATTATCTAGAGATTTGATCCTTTCAACTGGTTTCGCTCGATCCCGAGAATCTTGGGATTAGATACATATATTTTCAGATTTTTGGGGCGGCATTTATATCCACACCGCTTTTCCCTAACTCGGTTCGACTGTTTCCGACTCTGAAAGAGTCTCAGTCGGCTTAAGCGAATAAGTTTTCTGCTTCCTCACGGATGGAATAGTTTCATTGTTTACCTGTCATCCTTCCTTACCTCGTGGCCGACGGAATCAACTTACCATATCTGTTTTATTCTCTCGGTCGGATGGCTTTTAACTTACTCGGTCTTCTGTAGGCTTACGCGGACGCAGTTATCTCTCCGACCGAGTAACTTAAGTCGTCTCATGTTTATGCATCTTAGCCTTATCCATCATTCCCTCGGCTCCGACCATTGTCTTGGACTCTTCGGGCAGTGTCAGCAGAACCGACCTACCTTATATCCGAGCCTCCGGACTTAATATATTTTTGCCCAACAACATATATGCGTGATGTACCTAATAATTATTAGCAATTAGTGTCCCTTGTGGGCAATGCATTTGGCTAGCGACCGCAGCACTTGCCAGTTCATATATTTTATCAGCTTATTTTAAGGCATGGGTTCAAAATTAACTCATATGGGAAGTTCAAATGGGCCACACCACAAAAAGACAATATGGGTAATGACATACATTGTGGAAACCTTCCACGGGCCCACAATAATGCTTAGTTGTCATCTTAATTTGTTTCCAAGGTCACATGGAGCTTCATAGGAAGGAAAACACAAATATTAGCTCCATTTGAAACTTCAATGTACCTCAAAAAGTTATTAAGGACAAGCATTCATTCCCATTGTTTCATGTGGTGTGGTCCACTCGGGTTTTGGATGTCGTGTGAGTTATTAGTGGACTCATGTCCTAAAATAAACTGGATAATGGATGGATTATATGGACAAAATACATTCACAATGGTGGGACCTACGGATCTTTGACACCAGCTAGCTGGCTGGGGCATGGTTGGGAAGACCCACGTAAGGTGATGTGACTGGATTACCACGCGTCTATACTGTGCGGCATACACATGGTTAATTTGTGTAAGATGATTCAAACCATTCAACTCATTGGATCAACCGTTCATCGGTCCCCACCCAAAGTTTACTAGGACTGGACTTTATTAGCCATTTGATCTATGGGCCTTTTCTAACGTAATGGTAGCCTTTGCTGACTTTAGTCCTTTAATTTCCATTTTGTATGCCTCCAAATCAAGGGCCTAGATTTGGAGAAATACTGTGAGTTTCGCCTCATGACTCATACATCATTGGAAATAAGAATCTGACTTGGAAATAAGAATCTGACGGTTCAGATCCTATCAATGCATGTGGGACTTGTTAAGAATGAAAAGGAATTTGCAAATCCACTATCAAAAGAGAGAGAAATAGAGAGAGCTTGGTACATTGTGATGTACGATGCACATGTATTTAAATATTTAGTATATAAATAATTCAAATTAAACTGAACAAATCATGGTTATCAGGTTAAATGAACAACGAACCAAAAAAAAATGAATTTATTGGATTATCTTACTACGGGATTGGTGGTTGTTTGTTGGATGGTTAAAAACGAAAACCATCCAATGGTCCCACTTCAACAAACAGGTGTCCACGATAAAAGATTACTCAACCAACCTGATTTTCATAATGCACCTTTAAGTAACAGTGGGTGCCACAACTTAGGCTTTTCAATTTGAGTTAATATGTGACACCTGTATAGTTTCTAAGTGCCTGTGTATCAAGCGTCAAACGCTGCCAGAGCAACAAATAACTCTCCTCCCGTACGCGACAGGAAGGAGGCGACAGTGCTAATGGCTAACATACTCCCTTGGTGCGCAGACCTTACTGCAAATCATCCCAACAGATAATGATTCCTTTGTTAAGCGGCGATTCCTATTATCGTTGGAAAACCGTACAAGTCCAACTGCCAGACAGGTAAAAAAGCGGGGCGCGGCAGGTGGGTCCGGCGCCAATGAAAATACGCCACGTGTACGTTTGTAGGAATCCAACAAAAAATGAGAGGATTTAAATATCAGGTGGACCACACCAGAGGAAAAACAACAGTGATTGGATATCCACCGTTAAACTTCTATTGAGGCCTACTGTACTGTCTATTTGATATCCAATCTGTTGATTAGGTCATACAGACCCGGATGAAGGGAAAAACCAAATATCAGATTATCCAAAACTTTTATGACTCCAAAAAGGTATTTAATGACGACGTTCATTCATCACTGTTTTCGATAATGTGGTCCATTTGAGATTAGTATACTTTTTGTCTCAACATAAAATGATATGGAAAAATAGGTGGACGGCATGGATGGAATACTTACATCATGTTGGATTCCACGGAGCACCGACCATCAGTCATTAGCTGGTGGGAGGGGAGTAGCCAATCCGCTTCCGGTAAAAATGGGATAAATCGCTATTTCATGTACGGAGTTTTTACCTTTCACAGTACGCTTCTTCTGTTTGGAAGCATATATGCACAAAGCGACCGTACCACGTGATCAGTCGTCAACAAGCCAGATGAGAAAAGGCTACGGACAGCGATGTGTTTGTTTTGACCGTTGATCTTCCTCATTTGCCAAGCGAAAAAGGAGACTGACCGTCAATCCTCCCTTAATGAGCGCTGAGTGCCATGTGACCTCTCTAACCCTCCGTCGGTGGACTGGTAGACCCACACATTCTAGAGTAGTGCCATGTGTACCACCTGGCTTTGGATGGATGCAGAGGCTTCGCTGCATTTGTGCTAACGGGGCTTGATTGTATTAGATCTGGGCCATTCATCAGGTAGGCCGTACTGCGAGAATGCACTGCCCGAGGAAATAGGACGGCTCAATTATCGATAGGACATAAGTTTACTTTTAAGGACCGTTGGTCAATGTCCTCGTCTGACCTTTGTTTAATACGATGGTGGGCCCATCTAATTCGTGGACCATTCTGATTTTCGGATCGACACAGGTACCTGATGAATGGTTCTCATGCTTTTGCCACGTGGGCAATTTGCGTTTGAGTGGTGTACATCTCATGCGTGCAAGTACAACTAATATGGCGCTGCCTCTTCAATTCTCTCGTTTATGGTAGCAGGCCTAGCGGCGCACCGGCCAAATTTAGGGAAGGGTGTTTGGATGGCCAACCTGAATTTTAATATCTTGCAAAGACGCCACGGAGATTCAGGAAATACAATTTTTTTTAAAGGGGGAAATCCTAACCGTTGATCGCTTACCATGTTTGGGTACCGTGTCGGTGTTCATGGTTTTAGCTCGTTTCCAAGATAATAAGAGAATTGTGATGAGATGCCAATGCGGCACGTGTGTGAGGTATTGGAGCCGTTCATTAGGTGGGACCACGTTGTGTGTCCCGTGGCTTGAAAGTCAGGGTGGTCCAGTAGAAGGTTGGACGACATTTTAGGATTAGATGTGGACCGTTGGTTCAAATTTTGTTACCATCTATTTGTTTCATGCACGTGGCCCACAAGCGGATCAGGCCGTCTGAATTTCTTGGACTCTGTTACATGTATTGTGGGGCCCACGGATGAACGGCCTAGATCTGAGCCACTTGATTTTTTCATTACATGTCGACCTTCGTCCTTATTTTATTTTAAAACGTCCACTTTGAGGCTTTTAAAACGTCTGTTCGTACGTCCGTGTTGTGTACCGTACACATGGTACAACTATACGATGATCTAAACAATGCGCATACGGCAGCCTGTCATTTGAGTGGCCAGCAACCGATAGGTACCGTGATCAGACCATCCTAACCATCTAATCATCTAACATTTTCTTCTCAATGTCCTGCCTCGGATTGGCTACTCCCCCTGCCTGTAGCCAATGGCTGGTTGTCGGTGCTCTATGGGCCCCACCATGATGTATGTGTTTCATCCATGCCGTCTATCTATGTTTCTAAATAATTTTATGGTATGAGTCCAAAAATGAGGTATATCCCAATCTCAATTGGACCACATTAAAGGAAAGAGTGTTGATTGAACTTCAACCATTAAAAACTTTTTGGGGGCAATAAAAGTTTTGGATCAAGCTGATCTTTGTTTTTTCCATTCATCTAGGTCTGTATGATCTAATCAACAGAATGGATGTCAAATAAACAGTACAGTGAGGCTTATGAGGATTTTAGTGGTGGATTTCCAATCACTATTAATTTCCTGAGGTATGGTCCACTTGAGATTTATATTCGTCTCATTTTTGGTACTAAACCCTAAAATTATATGTGAAAATGAATGAACCGCATGGATAAAAGACATACTGGGGGGCCCACAGAGCACCGACCACCAGCCACCGGGCTAGTGGCAGGGGGAGTAGCCAATCCGTTTCCCCTGCCTTTGCTGATTTTATCCATAGTGGTCACTGGTACAACACCACTTGAACGGTTAGGATCACCCAAACGGTGAGCTTTTGTATCCATGTACCATTCATTATTTGACATGGTGAAAGAACGGTTTCAATCTCTCCACGTATGCCCCTGTGAGCCAACCACATGGATGCACGACGCCTCTCATGTCTTTAGAGGCACTGCATCAAGTCCTTTAACATTTTAAAAAATCTGTACCGTTCATCTGGTGGGCTCCATCCATATACAGTGAAGACATGTCCGTACACGAAAGTCGCCATAATCAGAACATGCTAACGCGTTTGCCCATTGATTGTAGAACACCGACTGGCTTTAGCTTTTCTTTTAAAAGGTATTCCGTACTAACGATCCACATTCAAGTGAGACTTTTGGGGTCATCCCAGCAACTTGATGCTCGATTGTGGTCCACCTATCGTGGGGCCCACCTAATGAAATCCTAACCTGGTATGCGTGTTCGTGCATGTTGGAATCAAGAGAAAGAGAGAGTAGGTAAACATCGAACCACCGAATTAGGTAGGATTTGGGGTTCTGTTGGTGTAAAAGAATGGGACCATCTGTAAGTTAGCTACCATTATATTTTCTTTGGGTAGGGAGCGAGATCATCTAGTTTGGTGGACTGAGGGACCACCGAACCAGAATACTTACTGATGGTAGATCCGCAAAGCCCACGCTCCTCACATGTTGCCACGTGTGCAGATCACCGACATCCCAGCCATTTAATTTCTGTCTATGCTGTAGGTGGACTTTCCCAATCCGTCCACTGTTTTTGTACGTGCGCGTCTCTACTGAATAGTCTAAGGTCCTGATTCACGAGAGTGGATTCGCTTGGGCGAGTTTGGTGAGGCCATGGCCGTGGGGTTCAACTTGATTTATGTGTATCCACTCCGTCCATCCGTTTTTTCAGATCATTTTAGGTGTGATTCCAAAAATGAAGAAGATCCAAATCTTAGGTGGACCACACCACAGGAAAAAGTGGTGATTGAACATTAAAACTTCTTGTGGGCGGCAAAGTCTTTGGATTAAGCTTATATTAGTGTTTTAAATTCATCCATGTCTACATGACCTCATCAACAGGTTAGATGAAAAATAGACGGTAAGATAAGCCCTAGGAAGTTTGTAATGGTGTTCTGTTAATCATTATTGTTTACACCTGGGATTTGGATCTAATTCACTTTCGAGCTTACGATCTAAAAAAATGTTATGCAAAAACGAATGGGCAGCGTTGATATACAGCACATGCAGAAATATGGGCCCCATGGTCTGGCCACACCAACTCGGCTCCCATGATTCTCGCGCCAGGTCATATGAACGGAACGTGTGATGTATGTCTTATGCACTCTGTGCATCCGCATTTTCAACTCATTTTATGGACCACACCATAAGAAACAATGAAGATAATGACATCCACAGTTAAAATCTTCTTGGGGGCTGCAGTTATATTCATTTGTCATCAAATCTGTTCGTAAGTTTACATATATATGAATTAAGCAGAAACAAAAATATAAGCTCGATTCAAATCTTCTGTGGCCTTAGGAAGTTTTCAATTCAAGGTATTCAATTCATGTTGTATCCTGTAATGTGGTCTCCTATGCTTTGGGTATGCTTAAATTTTGTGGTCATGTACTTGAGATAAGCTGAAAAAACAATTAAACACCATGGATAAGACACACCTGTCATGGTGGCCCCCACAGAGTTTAGTATGTGAGAAGGGTTAACTGATGCATGGCTCAGATGGTGCACACGTGGCATGGACGCGTATTGGAGAGCATGTGGGAGGTTGGAAAGGTGTAAGATCAAATGTAAGGATTGGATTCCGGATAAAGAGAAACACATGGTAGTTGAAATAATGTCGAACGACTCGAACCTGTCTTTTACCTTTTCCTCTTACCCTCAGTTAAAAAAACAAAGAAGAAAAATAAAAAAGAAAAAGGAATATAAAGAAAATCAAACAACACATGATAATGCTGCTTTTCCTATTTGCTTTATTCTCTTTCTCTATACAAACAAAACGAAATAATATCTCATTTTTATTATTATAAAAAAAAAATAGGTGAAACACACAGGTATACAATGAGGAATTTTTGTGGCCTACGTGTATAAGATCCGGGCCGTCAATCAGGTGACCACACATGTGAAGGTTTTGCAGCAGTGTATCTACTCTATCCATCCGTTTCTACTGGGACATAAGAGCAAACATGAAAGAGATCAAAAATTCAGGTGGGCCACATCCCAAAAAAACATTGGTAATGGAGACGCCCACTTTTGAAATCTTCATGGGGCCCACGGTGATTTTATATGCCATCTAACCCGTTCATAAGGTGATTCCCACATGGATTAATGGAAAACATAAGTATCAGCCTTATCCAAAACTTCTCTGTGCCGATCATGAGGTTTCAATAGTTGGGGTTCAATCTCCGTTGTTTCTTGTGATGTGGCCCACTTGAGTTTGTGTTATCCCTCATGTTTGGGATCTTTTTCTGAAATGCTTCATAGAAACAGATGGAAGGAATGGATGTAACACAAACATCACGGTAGGCCACACGGAGCTAGGTGTTACAGGGGTTCCGGTAACTCCTATTTACAGGCTAGTTGCGTCCTTAATTCAAGCACTGATTTCGCGTCAGCCGATCCACTTGATTTTTTCAGTCAAAGTATAATTTGCTTAGTCCCACCTGATGAACGGCCTGGATCTTGATAACATGCTCTGAGCTTGCACACGTACCAAGGTTGACTTGTTAAATCTATACAACATAAATCACCGAATACACGCGCGAACGCACTCAAACACAGGGCTATAGTGCTCCTAATTGAGATGTAACACACTCAAACGCAGAGCACCACAAGCTATAGTGCTCCTAATTGAGATGTAACACACTCAAACACAGAGCACCATAAGCTATAGTGCTCCTAATTGAGATGTTTGATCAGTCTAGATCAATGGATGGACGGTCTAAGTGTCCCAATCCAACTAAGGAGCACAATAACTTATAATGCTCAGAGTCAGAGAGCGATGGAGCTCAGAGTCAGAGTGCAATGGAGCACTGAAGCATCTCTCTTTATTTTCATGGGTGGTGAAATTCCACTAGCGTGAGTGTGTGTGGGTGTGTGCGCGTGTGTAAATAAAAAATTTAAAAATAAATAAATAAATAAATAATGCTCAGAGTCAGAGAGCACTGGAGCATCTCTCTTTATTTTATACATCAATAAATATTCCGAAGAAATTGAAGGGTTTAAATGGAAAATAGATCATCATGATGGGCATTTTGGGGAAGAGAGTATCAAATATATCTGTTATCCATACAAAGATAGATTTTTCCAGTAGATACAAACGCGCCCACCAAATCCAACTTTCCAATATACGGAGCGTATAAAATACACAAAGGATAAAGCGAATGCATGATAAGATCTTGGCCTTGGCTTTCATGGTCGCGATTTGTCTGGCCCAACGGCTACCATCCTCAACCAATGGCTCAGATTCTACCTTTTTTTTAATTTAAACGCATAAAATCATCATGTGGGTGGGCCCTTGTTGCAGAGCCAATGATAGGGCGTCTGCTTTACTATATTGTTCCCTTTGGTGGAATGATCACATGTGTCGTTCGAGCTGTGGGGCCCACCCGTGATGTGGGTGTGGAATCCAAACCGTACATCTGACGAGACTGCTATAAGCACTGCATGTGCATGGATCGTTCTTATACAAAACTCTGGTGAAACACACCGCAGCAAGCGATGGCTACGACGCCTGAAACCTATATATTCACATGTGGTGGCCCAGGTAAATTTGATATCCGAATTTCATCGTGACCGTTCATCCTGATGGGATGCATCAGATTAATGGGTTGGATGACATATAAACAGTATCGTAGACGTCACATTCCATCCGAAGTTTTCAATGGTGGTCATCCCCCTCCCAATGTCCCCCATTTTTCCGTTTGGTGTGGCCGACTTAAGTTACAAATCAGGATGTATTTTGGGTTCTAGCCCTATCATTTCAATTCACATCTAATGGATGGTTTAGATGGCGTTCACACATCATATGGACCCCACACAGTCGTTAGAACTCATTTGGTCATTTCCCCTATTTAAAATAACGCGAGTAGGTTGGAAAGTCTAACTTAAATGATCTAACCACCTAAAGTCCACCAATCGGACAGCTTAGATTGTCAATGGTGGGACGCTTTGCATGGATAGTCAGTCCCACTCAAAATGCTTTATGCCGAGATGGTTGAATGGATGAATTGAAATTCCATACGTGGACTGTAAAAGGACATCGATCTGAACCGTACATGTGGGATTTTGTACTGTGACAGGTGATCCAAAAGCGTCCCACTTAGGTGGCATGGCACCGAAAATTACATTAACTGGGAGGCGGCCCCGACGTGGGTGGATCCCTGCGGGGCACACTGTGATCTATGTACCTTGAATCCACTCCATCCATGCGTTTTAAAAACTAATTTTATGGCATTATCCAAAAAAAGGGTAGATGATAAGATTAAGTGGACCACACTATTGGAAACAGTAATGATTACCATTAAAAATTAATTGTGGGCCACAAAAATTTTGGATCAAGCTGATATTTTTTTCGTCCCTCCATCAAGGTCTTTGTGACATTTTAAACAGGTTGGATGGAAAATAAAAATTCCGGTGGCTGCCAAGAAGATTTAATGGTGGATATTCAATATCCACTTTTTCCCGTGGTTTGGCCCACCTAAGTCTTGTATCTGCTTTATTATTATTATTATTATTATTATTTTAGCATCATGTCCTAAAATGATTTTTCAAAACGTACGGACGAAGTGGATTTAAGGCTGCATCACAGTCGTCCCTACAGTCGTTGTTCCATGCACCTCGACGGATCCGGCAATCCACCAAAGCCACGCCCCGTGAATTTGTATCTTGACTGTTTTCTATGATCCAAGTTGTCAATCGCTATTTGTACTCACGGGCCATCCATCCAATGGTTAGAATCGTCAGTTTACCTTTTTTACTTGGGCCGCGATCAATCTATCATAGGTCCCATCTAGTGGACGGTTCGGAACACTTATGCGTGCCACACGTGGTTGAGATGGAGCCAGTGGACTTCCCAAAGCCTTTTAACGAGCCTTGCCACACGTGTGCATGATCCAAGCTGCTCATCCGGTGGGCCTCTCAATGTAGCTGTGCTGCCAGAAATTAGAGAACGCTGCTTGTCAGGAGTGTGCCACAAGTACAAAAGAAATGACTCAAGGACCAAAGGTCCAGATTCAAAACAATTGTATTACCCACTAGATGACTGGTATGGCTTGATTTTCAGGTCAGAGCCTTTACCTAGTAAGGACACATGACGGTCGGCTTGCTTCCCGCCCGCCTGCGTACGTTTGCACGTATAAGCCGCGAGTCCTTGTCGACGGGCTCGCGCGAGTCCCCTTCTCACCTCTCCGGCAAAAGTGGAATGGAGTTCATACTCCATATAGAAGATCAAGGGTTTGATGCTCTCGCAAATGATGACTATTCCTGCACAGGCTTGCTTTTGGTGCACGTGTGATGTATAAAGTCTCTATCTAAACCGTCCAAATAGTGGAGCCCACCATAGATAGGTCCAAACCCAAACAGTAACCCATCCAAAATCAAAGAAAAATGTAGATTACTCAAATTTTAGAATCTTCAGATCAATATTAATTTCAGGAACTAACCCATCCCTAATTTGAACAGTTTGGATCGTGAAAAATGCATTCCACATCCACGATGGAAGTGCGCACATGTACAAAATCTCGTGGTCCGGCAGCGTAATAAAATAACTGCCATCCAAGAGTTGCGTCCTGCACCTGCCTGTACAGACCCGGTCCAGGGAGGGCCACTGTGGGACCCATCATGATGTATGTGTTTTATCCACGCCGTCCATACATTTTTGACAGATCATTTAGGGCATAAGTCAAAAAATAGGACAGATTCAATATTCAAGTGAACAACAACACAACGGGGATTGAACGCTCACCATTAAAAACTTATTGGGAGTCGTAGAAGTTTCGAACAATCTGATATTAGTGTTTTCCTTTCATCCACGTCTATGAGACTTTACGAACAGTTTGGATGGAAAATAAACATTACGATGGGCCGTTGCAATGTTTCAACGGTGGGCGCCATTATCACCACTGATTCCTTTAGTGTGGTCCACTTGAGTCTTATATCTAGTTTCTTTAGGAGATAATTTCCTACAATGAAATGTAAAAATGGATGAACGGCGTCGATTATAAATAAATAAAAAACATAAATCCAGATGGGCCCCACAGAGTCTCTGTCTGGACCGAATCGGTCCAGCCAAAGGCAGGACGCAATCCGCCTTCCCAAGAGAAGGTTTACGAGAGAGAGCGAGAGAGAGACAGGAGGGTAAAACCGTAATTATATAAAAACGTTACGAAGACGCGTGAGATCGTGCCATGATGGGAGAAGGTGGTAGTTGCATGGGAGAGCATCTGCCACTAATCGTGATTGAAAAAGGTTAAAAGAAAACCGAAAAGGTTAAAACGGAGTCGACAACGAAATATCGGAAATCGGAGGCCTGTCGCCCAGAGCGCACTGTCTCTCGCCGGTTTCTCCAGCTGACGTGGCGACGTGGGCCCCAGCGACGCGAGCCTTCGCCACAGCAAGCGTTAAGTTAGTTGAGGTGTCCCAAGGTGGGCCCCTCCGCACGTGACTGGCGGACCCTCTTCACACGTGCCGGATCCCAGCGTCGGTGCTTTCGCGCAAGTGGGCGGGGATCGAGAATCCGTTAATGGCGGTTAGCTGCTCTTTTGGTTTTGGGATGTGGTTAATTAACCTAACCACGGTTAGGAGTTGAGACGTGGATGAGTTAGAGGGTCGTTCTATAAAATGGCGGTCTCAATGCGGGTTTTTTGAGTGGTTTTGCTGCTGTGGCTTTTCTTTTCTTCTCTTTTTCTTTTCTCAGAGAGAGAGAGAGAGAGAGAGAGAGAGAGAGAGCTCTGCAAATAGCAATGGAGGCTTCTTCTTTGAAACGTTTTTCTCTGCTGTTTTTAATTGTACTGCTATTTGCGGGAGCTCTGGCTGGAAATGGGAGCGAGAAGATGCCAGATTCGAGGTACATTGCTGGTTTTTGGTTTCCTCTGCTGTTTGTGTAGCAGGATTTTCTTGAAGTTTTTGTGTTTTCTTCTCATTTGGAGTCTTTTGTTTGAATTTGAGAAACTCGAGTATAGCATTATGTTGTTTTTTGGGATTTTCTTCGGTTTTTCTTGCTGGAGTTTGGGAATTGGAATATTGCCATGCGAGAGGGAGGGTTTAGGAAGGTTTCTGTAGATTTCCGGCTTTTTTCTGGTTGAGGTTTGCAAAACTGGGATTTCTCTGCTTTTTTACATGAATTTGGAGAAATGCGGTAGAAACTGCGGATTTTCCATTCGAATGAAAGTCGATCTCTTTAAGAAGAGAAGGCGATTTAGTTGAATTTCAGCTGTTTTCAGGCAATGCCGAAGCGAAATGTGTAGAAATTGAGGATTTCCTCACAGCTTTGCTATTCGTTGCAGGTCTACTGAAGCAGAGCAAATCTCAACAGAAGAACACGCGAAGGCTGCGCTAGATGCGGGGAGGTGAGTCCTCTGTTCTTTTTTCCTCTTGGTTTGGCCTTTTCTCACACGCTTGAAATTCACATTCTCAGCGAATCTGGGCCGTCAAAGGTATCTCAACAGAAATCGTGATCGTTAGTTTTCCTTTTTGTGTTCCCTTTATTCAGCATCGCATTTCCGAAAATGAGATAAATTTCTAGAGCCTAAAACAATCTAAACCGTTTGGAACGAGATCTCAAGATCTGCACCGTTTAATCCGTTAAGTTCGTTTTTCTCTCTTCCACTTTGTTTTCCAGAAATCTTTTAGGGCAACCCGCCATTACTCTAGAGATCTGAGCAGATCAGCAGGAGTCTCCTCGGACTTTCGAAATGCCCAAATTGCTCCTGATGATAACCATCAATATCATCGTTTCAGATACGTGTCTTTAAGATAATACATGAGGGTAATTTGGTCATTCTTCCATAAGACCCTGACCCCTGGTCAAGGTAAAAAAGCAATTCCAGGGGAAATTCCAATGTCGCCCTCTCTTTCTTTTACGCTTTCGCAGAGCCTCGAGCAGTGCTACGTATCCTGTTCTCGTCTTCCGAGACGAGAAACTCGGACGATGGAGAATCCAACGTTAGGAATATAGTGTCCTCGACCCGAGGTTTCCCAAGCTATGCAATCTGGTTTATGGTGTTGTGATCTAGGCCATTGATCTGTTGGGCTCCACAATCTATGGTCTTCGTTTCGAAAATCTCCAGGATGGGATATTCATAGACTTTTTTATTTGCGGCCCGCAAGATCAGTGGCTGGGATGTACCGATCTGGGAAACCTTCTGAAAATGGTCCTTTGATGGCGAACCAACTGCAACCATCTGCAAACTTGGAGTAAACTGCATTTACTCACTGGATGCAGATCTTGTAATTCCTGGTCGGGTGCCGAGTACTAAAATGGAATTGGTGTCTCAATCCATCCGTTCTATAATCACACACCCCTTTATTGTTACTTTTTGGTAATGCAGTGGTACAACTTTGTTCTTTTGTGCCCACATCACTTGGAAATAAAGGGTGTATCAATGAATACGTAGAGGGGAAAAGTGGCCTCGTTGGGGCCCACCGTGATGTTTGTGTCTCATCCATGCCGTACATCCATTTTACCAGCTCATTTTAATGAAACCCTAAAGCTGAAGCGTGTCCAAAGCTCAAGTGGACCACACCACAGAAAACATTGGGGTTAATGACGTGGACGGCGTGGATTAGACATATACATCAGGGTGGGCCCTTATAGTGTATTGAATTATAGTACGGAATCCGCTTCCCCAGATCCAGTTCTCGTTTGTACGAAGCGACCACGGTCCGGCTCAGATTTAACCCATCTATGACTAGAAAAGAGTAATTAAATCCTCTGGCACTGTATGGCAGATAATACACATGCAACCTCCCACTGCAGACGTGGCCGTTATTAACCTCTACCGACTCTTTGGATTTGGGTGCATGTGCCATTTTTACATGGACGGATAGGATCTGCCCTACTGGGCTATTAATTGTCTAATCTGATCTACCGTTTGTATCTCTTGATGGATTTTTTAAGATGGGATTTTTGTGATGCACAGATTGGAGTTGAAAACAGAGGAGCATGTCGTGGATGATCCAGAGGAGGTCGCCTCTGCGGTGGAGATGTAAGTCTCTGTCATTCTTATATTTTATTCGTTGTACTTAATACATTGATTCTCTTTCCCCTCCTTTCATGTGATTTCTGACCCATTCGGCAAGGAGAGGGTTTGTTCTGAGAGCCTCTCATTGAAGGGTTCTGATAATTCACATGGTTTCGTGAACCATGTGATTGGCTGTCAATAAAATCTTTATAAAGAAGTCCCTTTCACCATAAATTCTTCCACGCGCCTAAAATTCTAATAAAATAGCGGTTTCATAAAATACTAATAATAATAAAGGAAAATCCCTTCGATTTTCTGCAACTGGTGCTATATATCAGGACAGTTAATGGGGTAGGATTAAGGTGGGACCCGAATCCTCTGCAACACCTGTCTTATCCAACGGGTCAAATAGCTAACACTTTAGGGCCCACCATTTTCTATATGTGAAATTCACGCCGTCCGTCAGGTCTTTGATTCTAGGCCATGAGGCCCTGAATCATCCACATCCACATCTCAGGTTGGCCACAAAGCCTTTAGGCGCAATTTTACATTATTCCCATTGGTGTGGTACATCTGAGGTTGTTATCGGGCTGATTTTTAAATCTACGGTGAGCACAAGGTTTATCACCTGATGGACGGAGTGGGGTGACCCCAAACAGCATGAGTGTCTTCCATCTGCGTGAAACAGGTGTTGCATACCCGGTCCCAATCTAGCATCCTAATGAAAAGGGCGGAACTTCTGTGAATCATGCAGGTGGTTTAATTTTCTATGTTCTTTTCATGTGGGGACGGAGAAAGCCGGTCCTACCGCAACAACAACAAAATAAAAGAGAAAAAGAAAAAGTGAAAAAAAAAGAAAAAAAGAAGAAGAATAAGAAGAAGAAGAAGAAGAAGAAGAAGAAAAGAGAGAGAGAGAGAGAGAGAGAGAGAGAGAGGGAGACGTCTGATGAAGCTTACCCATTAGGGCTGAAAGTCAGGCGGGTTCAACCCGACCAACCCGTGACTAACCCGACATTGGATTGGGCTCGGGCAAGATATACTGGGTTTGATCTCAAGCTTGAGCTATATAAACACCAACCTGATAAAGGTTGGGTCGGGCTTGGGTCGAGGTCTCAGGCTACCCTACTCAACTCAAAACCGATCAATATGTAAGTTATAAATTGTAATTGAGTGTAGATCATCTATGTTGAAGGCATAGGAAATTTCAGTGCCATTGGGTCTCATTGGTCCATGCTGTTTCCAATGATTTAAGCTAACAAGATATCCCAGATTTCTCTCTCTCAAATAGATTGTGTACTATATAACACGACCTTTAAAGGAGCCCTCCTAAATTTCAGCTTGTTTGTTTAGAAAAAATAAAGTTCTTTACCATAAATAACTACATATATAGGTAATAAAATCATAGGTACACAATAAAAAGTGTATTGAAATATAATAGACTAATATAATAATGAAAATATTAGCATGTATCCACCCGACCAACCTGTCCAACCCGACCGAGCCCACTTGAGTTGGGCTTGGGTTGAGAATTTCCAACCCGAAGTTGGATTGGATTGGGTTGGGTTAGGGTTGAAGTACAGGAAACTTGGGTTGTGTTGGGCTAGGATTGGGCATCAACCCGAACCAACCCAACCCGCCTGACTTTCAGCCCTACTACCGATGCAGGTTTCCCTTTGTATTTTGAAAAAGAAAAAGGCCTCCGATAATTCTGAAGGTCTGCTGATTAGATCTCAATCCCTCGACTTCTGATGACCAAAATACCTCCACGAATTTTGGATTTTGACCAGACTGCCTCCGACACCATTCAGATGCAGTAGCCTCAATGCATTTATTCCTAACAGGGGGCGTGGACTGGTAGCATGGCTGGATTTGCCATTATTCCCAAAGAAGATACAGCCAACCCACGTCCATGACCCGTTAAACTCCATCTGCTTCTCTCTGCCACACACCCCTTTATTGTGCACATCATCCGCATTGGACTTCTGAACAGTCCCATCTGGATCGTCCAAACTGTCCAGTGCAATCCTCAGGGGCCACTGTGCCAAAAACAGTCCCAATTATCCTAACCATCTGCTAGTTAATTGCCTTCGAAACGGACAGTGTAGACTGCTTATAATAACGGTTCCAATAACTGATCAGAACTGCCCGTTTTGTGGTCCAATCTTGGATTTGTTCATGGATATCCATATTACTTTCATTGTCCCATCCAAACCATCCAATCTCTTGCTTGATAGCCGTAGTAGAGAGCAAACAATAGGGTGGTTAGAATTGTCCTATTGCTGTGATTTTGGCATCCATTGGCAATGAAGATTGGTGTGGACGGGATCGACGATCCAGGTTGATAATTTCAACCATCCATGCTCCAGTACTTAATTTCATTTGTTTTCTATAATGTTTAGGAAAGTAATTAATTAAGAAAATTGACGAGAGCTATGACACCAGTAGCAAGATTTCCATGTTGGTGAACCTTATCCCAATTGGATTTTGTCACAAATCAGTAGCGAGATTTTGTTGTGGGCGAACCTTATCACACTTGGACCCTACCTGCATTGTCTTTTAAGGAGGTGGTTGGGTCAAACCACTTGTAATCACCATCTCATCTAGATTGGATTCGCTGATGCCAGAATTTCACTGTTGATCTTCAAGATGTTTTGTCACCATTTTCATGAATTTGCTAATTGGGGTTAACTGAGCTTATATGTAGTGTCATATGGTGGGTTTTGAGCAGGACTATAAGTAACAGTACTGAGAGAAGGAACCTGGGCTTCCTTTCCTGTGGCACCGGCAATCCCATCGATGACTGCTGGCGATGCGACCCCCAATGGCACCGCAATCGCAAGAGGTTGGCTGACTGTGGGATCGGCTTCGGACGTAATGCCATTGGTGGTCGCAATGGCCGCTTCTATGTGGTCACCGATCCTAGTGATCACGACGCTGTGAACCCAAGGCCTGGTACCCTCCGTCACGCAGTTATCCAGGACAGACCCCTGTGGATCGTGTTCAAGCGTGATATGGTGATCACCCTGAAAGAGGAGCTGATCATGAACAGTTTCAAGACCATCGATGGCCGTGGTCACAATGTCCACATTGCCAATGGCGCATGTATAACCATCCAATACGTCACCAACATCATCATTCATGGCCTCCACATCCACGACTGCAAGCCCACCGGCAATGCGATGGTCCGTAGCTCCCCGTCGCACTATGGGTGGAGGACCGTTGCTGACGGTGATGGCGTCTCCATCTTTGGTTCCAGCCATGTGTGGGTTGACCACTGCTCTCTCTCCAGCTGCACGGATGGCCTGATTGACGCCGTCATGGGGTCCACTGCCATCACCATCTCTAACAACTACTTCACCCACCACAATGAGGTATCATGATGTTATTATTGGAAAGTTGATGCCACTAAAGGCTTTCAATTCTCTTGGATTCCTTACTTTTGATGATAGCTTTTCACCGCATCTTCATTGATAGATATGCTCTGATGTGAAAAACTTAACAGTGAAACTTCACTATAGGGGAATCTTACCTAACTGATCTTTTTTGGAAAAATTACAACAGGTGATGTTGTTGGGCCACAGTGATTCCTACGACAAAGATAAGGGGATGCAGGTGACGATCGCTTTCAACCATTTCGGCGAAGGTCTCATTCAGAGAATGCCAAGGTAATATAAACAGCCACTGAAAAAGGCCATTGTGCATTTCATTATCGGATCCTCTTTTTGGGTTTCCTTTCCAGCACTTCCAACTCTCAATTCTACGCTCCTTCCTTTCCCTACACACATCCATCTACATTTCATTTTTTGTTTGAGAGTTTCCTCTTCCAGAAAAATGGAGTGATTTGAAATGAATTTCTTTCTTTTTGAAAACAAATTCAGGTGCAGGCATGGGTATTTCCATGTGGTGAACAATGACTACACTCACTGGGAGATGTATGCGATTGGCGGAAGTGCAAATCCCACCATCAACAGCCAGGGCAACAGATATCTTGCCCCGACGAATCGCTTTGCCAAAGAGGTAATGTAACAGTAACCATTGAATTCTCTAACATCTCCATTACCATAAACTCTGTTGGAGTAGATTCCCACCACAAATCCTAGTATATTTGAAATGCCTGTTATAGATTAGATTATATTAGATTTTAGGTTACCTTTAGTACATAAACATGTCTTTGCCAATGGAATAATTCACCTAAGATCTTCACAATGTAGTTGCTAAAATAACTTGGTTCCATAGCCATGATCCTGGCCTGATCTTAGCCGTTGATCTCCCTTATCAAGATTCACAACCGCTCTGTTTCCAGTGAACCAGTCACCCTACCCTGCACTGCGCTTGGATCAATCATCATCTTCATAGTCCCATATGTTGGCGGAGAGCCCTCCTGCGACTGTTTCATTTGAATCATGGACGGATCTTCCGTAAAGACCACCAACAATGTTGACTGGAAGCACTAGCCTCACCCTGCTACCATCCATCGTCACCATCTCCACACCCGTCACTACTTCCGCCGTGGTATCTAAGAGATAACCCAAAATCTAATGTAATCTAGATATTCAGAGATACACCATGGTTGCGGTGGAAATCTACCCTTAACAAACTCGTTTAATGGCTATCTAGAAGCTGGTTAGTGCCGTTATTGGCCCATTCTGTGTGGGACCCACCCACATGATTCCAGCTGTTCTGGTCGGATGTAGGTGGGCCCCTTGTAAGACAAACGAAAGTGCGTCTTTCCCCTTGTGCATGTTAGATGGGTCTGACTCTGATTAGACATCATCATTTCTCTTCTTTGATGTTTAAATATTTATTTGATTATTTTGAATTGGGGCGGGCAGGTGACAAAGAGGGTGGACACATCAACAGGCATCTGGAAGAATTGGAACTGGCGATCGGAGGGTGACCTGATGTTGAATGGGGCCTACTTCACACCCTCAGGTGCAGGAGCTTCGGCCAGCTATGCCCGGGCCTCGAGCTTAGGCGCCAAGTCATCTTCCATGGTGGCTTCCATCACTTCCGGGGCAGGCACCCTCAGCTGCCGCAGGGGGTCGCACTGCTAATGCAATCCGACCTCTTCCTCTTGACAGTGTACACATTTCAATACACAGTCGCTGCAACAATAACATTGTTCGCATTTCCCCACTCTCTCCTCAACCTCCGCTCTGCTTAGGAAGCAGAGCGGAAGCGTTGCTAATTGGTTGCTTTGATTCCCATCTTTTGCATTTTTTTTTCCTTGTCTTGAGTTCTTCTTGCGTATAGGATTGAATGATTTTCATTTTTTTTTTCCGTCTTTTCCTTTGCTTTTGATGTCACAGTCTCATACGATTGATATGCGAACTTTGTCACTGATGCATATAGGGGGAAATGTAAGCAGACTTTTATTTTACCAAAGGAAGTTCTTTCTTCGGCAATCTATTCTCATTTTTTCAAGCTTTTGTTCTGCATATTTCCCTGAATTGGCAATGTAGAAAAAGTGTTGATTTTGAGGACATTTCAGTCTCAGGGAAGCAGGAATGGCATTAGCCTGAGTTCCCATTTCTGCACTTCTTTCACCCAAATTGCTACTGGCATATGAATCCCTTCAACTTGGCAGAGTGAAAATTGCAATTCCACTTCCTGTGTGAGGGTGTACACATCAAAACCTCTGGTTAGCCCCATTCCATTTCTGTGGTTATGTTGCAATCTGGTAACTTCCAACAATTCAACAGCTACCTTTGGTCCTTTCAACAGTCGGCAAATCATACTGTTAGATGATTATACGAAGCTTCAGTGGCCCACCGTCTGCCATCACACTCTAATGTAAGCAATTTCGATGAATTCAGTAAGCGGTCGGTGTCAACCCAAAGTCCTCCCTTTAAATGTGAGGATTGTGGAACCCACATGTTGAAAGAACCCATATGTTCATACACTTGAAAACTTGAAAAAGGTCTTTTGGTAGCACTTCAGGTTTTGGAATGAAAATGCAACCAACTTAAAAATCAATGGTTGAAGTTGAGGAGGGACTTATTGAATAACCATCTCTACCGTTGGTTCTCATTTCATGTTCTACCAAACAAGCGGAAAATGATCTACCATGATTGATGAGTAAGAAGTGAAGCCATAGATGATGGTACTGTCCAGTTCAGTAGACCAGAAAGAAAGAGACTGGTTAAGGCAGATTGAAGAGGGGATTCCGCGCGCACAGGCCAATGCACGATTCGCTTGTTCAAGATCCGGGCCATTAATCAGGTATTAACCCCACCAAGTCAAGTTCAATTTGAATAAAATAGATGTCTAGAAAAGAGAGGGGAGAGGGATCTCCTCTTCCCTCTGCCTTTTCTCCAATTGGCCTGGACATATCTGATGAAGAGATGTTCTACCACTCACACATTAAAATTCGCAAAGAATCGAGGTTTTGACAAATTTTCAATCTATCGCAATGCGATTCTGCCCGTCCAAACGCACAACAAAAATCCTGTTGAGATTGATACGTGATACCGTTTTATGTACGAAACGTAAGAAAACAAAACAGAAGAAAGGATTGGGCATGCATGGGACAACGACGTTCGTTGGTTCCCCGTCCCACATTCCCATAGGAAGGAACGATGGGACTCTTTCAACTCCCAAAAATGATAAGACCTACACGTGCATGGCATGGTTCGAAATGAGACCTTGTGCTATCCAGTTGTTTTCTCGTGGGCCCCGTCGTTTCTGGCAATGGGACCCCGGGAGCCAAAATACACGGTCGTCCATCTAGTGATCATACACGAGTGAGTCTGCGTCAATCAGATGGGATGATCCCAACATCTGATTGTTAGCTTGCAGATCACTATTTTGTTTAGCCATTCATCTACAGGCCGTTAATCAAGTGATCGATAGGTGCCATTTTCCCCAGATGCAACGCATGCGGGAAACAACCCGTGTGGAGTGGGAAGACCATCCCTTCACCAAGGAATTGTGGTCGCATCGCCTTTCATCCTACACCCATACCGACCCTTGATGATTCGGGTGTGAGTGGGCCACACGGCCCGTCTACCCGGGATTGGACTTGGCTGTGTGATTAATTATAGGGCTTGGGCTTGGCCCTACCTATACAAAATTTAAATTTAAAAAAAAAAAAAAAAAAAAAATCACATCCAAACGCAGATTCTATTAGGTAGGCCACGCCCATACATTGAATTGACTCGGCCAACCCTTCCCACCGCCATGTCTTTTTGTGCAGAACATATGAGCTCTGCAAAAGATGTAAAGATCATCTTGGCAAAAATAAGACCAATCTACTCATCAGATGGGCCACTTTTTTTCTTTTTCTTTTTTACCAATTGGATGTTTTCTACAAAACTCTATTCTTTTCTCCAACCTTCCGTGTCGTCTCTTAAACTAGAATTTTCAGGGTAGTCATTCCTAACCTGTATCTCATTCATGTTAATCATGCTTGGACTGTCAATCTAACAGGGGTGATGCATAAATGACCTGGGCCATTGGTCAGTTGGGACCCAAAATAGATGGAACCCAAATTGAAAGATCATGTCATTCAATATTGGGCCTTCTTTCTTTTTCTTTCTTTCATTTTTTTGGAAGATCAACAGAATTATTTTTGTTGGAAAGTCAATGTCTTTTTATGTTTCTTTTGCTTCTTTACTTTCAATTGTATGTGGACAATTGCTGAATTTATCCATTCGACTATCTTTTTGCAAGCCAAGAAATATTGAGATTGTCCTATTTAGGATTTTTGTGAGACATGGTCTATGGTGGGCCAAACACAAAATGATCTGAATTAGTAATAAAACACATACTAATCAAATGGATTAGTCCAGCAGATATGTTTTTCGGGACATGTGTCATCCACAAAATAAAAAAGGTAACACAAAACTAACCTAATAAGTAAGAAAAGCAGCAAGAAGGTAACTCAATAAAAGAGAAGAGTGCTAGCATTAAGATAACTAACAAAAATAAGGAAAGAGAAGCAAAAGCCAACTCATAATGAGGAGAAACACGCGTCACTCTCAAAATTGGCGATGGGTAAAGCTAGTATCCATCACTCATGAATTCATAAAAAATTCAGCAATGTTTTCATTGACTAATTAATATGGAATTATAATAATATAAACCCCAATAAGGTAGAAAATAATGCATACACTTAGAAATCATTTCGTCTGCAAAATTTAATTATTTCAACCATGTATACAAGTGAGGATATACTAATTCATGACGTTTAAGTTTTGGTTGCATTTTGTATAAGGTAGATATGCATTTCTAGGTATGTACAAGTTTGTATAACTAATTACATGAAATCGAGGCGCCACAGGTTGTGAATAGGTCTATTTAAAATTTATTACTTAATTAAAATAATTTATCAATTTAAATTAATAAGGTGGATAATACTTAGGCTTCCAAGCTAAGTGGATCTTATCACATAGACTACAATAGATGCAACAATATAAACAATTAGTCTATAAGGTAAGTTAGTGATCTTGAGTGTGAGATGTGTTAACTAATCAACACCTAACGTATATATAATTATGCATTCATATAATTCAACAAATTAAGCTCACAAGCATAAATAGAAATGTACATAAATAACAATTTCAAACACAAGTATATATAATGGTTCGACAACTTGGCTACTCCACTCCCGATGGACACAATCTTTTCGATTGTATCGGTATTTCACTATCAAAAGTTTTACATCAAGTTCACCGTTAACCTTTATAATGATTTCTCATAAAATAACCATTAACCTACACGTACACTCCCGTATTTGAGGAATACATTTTCACCAACGTTGGTGACTCCCGTGGAGACAGTTAGTTTTCTATCGGCTAACCAACAACCAGTAGCGATCATAATCCAAGGCCTTACTGGAAGAACAGGTTTCCACACGTGTCAACAACTCCCACAGAGACTTAGTTGGTTTTTTATCGACTAATCAACAACCACCACCAGTCATAATTCAAGGCCTTGCGTATACTCCTACCAAATGCCCCCTATGAGTTTGGGTCACAAACTCTACACCCAATCTTGTATAAGGAAATGGTGTGACATTGACTCAATAATTGACAACTTGTTGGATTGAGCCCCTTTGTAGTATCTTATTTGAAATGCTTGATCAATGCTCTCACGTGCTTCAATCGGCTTCCCAATTGCTCTCACATCATAAATGTCGATGGTTCAACTCCACAATCAAACATTTTGCATGCGATGTGTTGAGGGTCAAATATTACATATTAGACCCCAGTTACTACCTAAATTTATGAACATCATACTGCTTAACGGGTTATTTTAATCATGTTTGTGATGCAGAGGGTATTTATGAGCGTAGATCGAAATAAGGTGCTAGAAGCATGGATTTAATGCTCTGACGACACTAAGGCAAGGGACAGACTCCCGAGACCAAGATCGATGGAATTTACATGCCAAAGATACGGGAAAGCCGAGGAACTGAAGCGCAGGTGGCCTGAAAGATAGCCAGAATGCAAGATAACAGGGTTCTCACCATCCGCCCGACTCAAAACTTCATACATGGCATGAGAACCACAAATTAACTAGACACGTCGAATTTCAGCCGTTGAAACTTTGTGGAAGTGGCCCAATGGACAGATCATCCCATAAATTTGAGATTTGGGGCCCACCTGATATCTGAATCTGCTTCAATTTTGGTCTCAACGCTTTAATTGAGATGGAACAACAGATGGACAGATTAGATCTCAAATACATCACCGTGGGACCCACGCATGTGATGCATGTGTATACAGCACACGCATGAGCACTGTGCACTGGATCAGCCAACTAGTCAAAAGACCAGTTGACTCACGGAGAATCAGAGAGAGAGAGAGTCTCTCTCTCCTTTCGCATGCACGGACGGACGATCGTCCGCGGTAACATGTAGTGGGCTACCATTGTCCATCATTTGGATAATCTGGACCGTCCATTCACCTCGTAGGATAGCCAAGATCACAACTATGCTGAAGCTTTGGTCTCATGCAAACGAACGCGTGAGTATCGGGACCAAACAGAGAATGGACAGTGATATAGAAAATTCTATGGGCCACACCTAATACGAACTAAATAAATATATTTCTGAAGGGTTTTTAGAGAGGATTCTAATGGACGGGGTGGATTTTCCCACTGACATCAACCATGGGCCCACCAGCCATCACAGCGATGGATGCGAAGCTCTGTTTGCGGAAATTTTCGTGACTTGCGGGTGATTGCAGATAGCCCATCATATCAGTCCATATGACTGATTGGCACCGTCCATTAGACCAAAATGGTCCATGTTACCACTGCCTAGGTGGCATTATTTCAGAATATCGCGAGGATCTAAACCCAATCGTTCAAACACAATTCAGATGGTAGTAAGAAGAATCCAGTGGACCACACCGATTCTAATTGAAAACCCACCTTTCCTGACTTATTTTTTGCTGGGAATCAAATGGACGGCGTGGATTTATCATCAAAACCTGGTTGAGGCCCCCACTAAGGTCCAACATAATGCGTACGCAGGCCCTGTTCGCAGGCGTCCCCGAAATTCGGCCGTTGTGGGCCCCATTGCGTTCGTGATCACCGTCGAATCGATGATCCGATCTGTTCAGCAGATGCACAGGTGGGTCTTCACCCCAACCAAGGAGCCAAAACAGGGTTTGGGATAGTCAGCCATTCCAAAATCTCAGTCAGACGCAAGGCAGTTTGCGTTCCTACGCAAACACAAACAGAGTCGGTCCGACTCTAAATCGACTCCAGCACCATCTGACCGACTACAGCAGATATAAAAAGAAAGGGAGAGAGAGGGTATGAGATGGATAGAAAGCTGGAACGTGAAGGGATCGAAGCTTGGGACGTGGCAGAGAAGGAGAAGAGTAAATTAGTTTTTTTATTTAGTTATTTATTTTTCTGTGTTTATGATTCTTTTGAGATGTTCAGCCTAGTCATGCTTGGCTAAACCTCTTAGCTAGGGCTAGGAGGTGAAGCTTATAGCCTGATGGTAGACTCTATTTTATAGCTTTGATTTTATCAGAACTGATGTTGATTTTAGTCAATTAAGGGAATGTTCTTAGTTTTTAATGGTTTGTTGTGACTGAAATTACAATGGGTCTGTGATGGCTTGAAGCATGTTCCTTTCCTTTATGTTTATGATGTCAGGAAGCTCTGTTATTCACCATAGTCTCCTGGGCATGGTCGGATGACGATACCCTTCCTAACCTTTATAACATGTTGATTGGTTGGTAATTAGTTTAATTCTGTTGTTTACTTTGTCCCTTGGGCATGGTTTGGTGATGGAATCCATTCTAATTCATATACCTTTCATCTCTTGAAAACTAGATCAAAGTAAGTTCAGTTAAATGATTCTTAAAACAGTCGTGAGACCTCCCTGATCTCTATAAGTGGATCCTCTGAATTTCTAGTTTCCTATTTCTCATTTTTCTAAATTTTAGATAATATTTTTACCATTATTTCCTTAATTTCCTTCGATTTAGATTTCATCTTAGTCTAGTTCTAGTTCTAGTTATTTTTAGATAACGTACAGGTATCAGTCCCTTGGTATTCGACCTCGGTCTTACCGAGTTTATTACTACATCACAACCCTGCACTTGGGGAGTGAACACGATGTACCAATGAGGTGAGCAGGGTGATGGAAGTTGAGTTGAATCTCCTACAACTAATGATTTTAGTTTATTTTTAATAAGGATTCACATAGATGTGTATTTGTAACATTCTGGATTTTCATTGTTTTGAATTTTCAAAAATTCTTGAAATTTTTTTTTAATTAACTTATATTATCACTTATTGACCATTACCACTCAACGTTAGCCTATACACTAGTGGTCCAGTCTGGTCACGATCAGACCGTGTGCAGGCCATTAAATCTGATGATCGGTTTGTACTCGGCGACAGCTTGTGCAGGCCGTGTAGCAGCCGAGGAAAGTCAGAAAATTATAAAAATTTAGAAAACCATATATCTCACTGGGCTTGTAGTCTACCGCGGACCACAGACTCATTGGACACCCAGAACTTAATTATCTAAGCCGTTCCGACAACACTTGTCAACCCACTCAAGGCCAGAGTTGAAATCTAGCACTAGATAATGAAACTAAGACTCCGGACATTTCAGCCATTAGATTTCTTTCAAATTTATAGTGAAGGTCTAATGTGGTTTCTTACACCCATCCACAAAATCTGAGGCCCGATCGTGGCACGACGACCGTTGATCGCAAATCGAACCCGTACGATCCAACCCCATATCCGATCGTTCCCAAAATTTACATGGCCCTTCATCGGGCCATGGACCACCTACCCTATAAGTTTCGTGGTCAGAGGACCACCAGAATTTCCCCAACAACCAGAATGGATCCCACAGGGCCATTTAAAGATTTAAAACCATATGATCAAACCCCTTATCCGTTCATCCATTTAATCTCAAAATTTGTATGGCCTCTCATCGGGCCATGAGGCACCTACCCACCAAATTTAGTAGCCTAGGGGGTGGTAGGGCCGCCTCTAAGCCAATATGTAGTCTTAGTGGGCAATTTTGGGCAATTGAAGAAACTTAAGGCCAAAAGCAAGTCTAGGGAATAAACCCTAGTTCTCTCATAATTCTTTCATTTACCACAACCACCAATGAGTGAGAGAGGGAGAGAGAGCAAGAGAGAGTAAAGGAGAAGAAAGTGAGAGTGGAGGTGAGCTAGGTGGACCCTAAATCGAGGTGGGGCCCAAGGAGAGCAACCCCCCACAACTTCCTACATCTCCTTCAAGAAGAATCACTCATCTATGACCGATCTCTCATCCCGTTGAGCATCTAGGTAAGAATCATCACCTTTTCTCCTTAAAACCCTTGTGATGAGGGAATTTTACATAGAAACCTAACCTTCAAATGTTGATTTAGAGATTTCGGTCGATCAACCCCTGAAATCTACATCTCCTAAGTCGTTTCCAAGCCTCTAATGAATTCATAGGTGCAGACTATTGCTCTTAAGTGGCTTAGCACCAATTCTATTATGAGTTTAATGATTTTGATTACTTGTATGTCATTTTTGGAGAACCTAGAGAATCCCTAGGAATTGCATGCTTATTGAAATTGTATGGAATGGTATATTTAATTCTCATGACGTTGTCCTTGTTTCTCACATGATTTGGTGTTTAATTGATTTATGCTCATGCCTTGTTGATTTTTTCCATGAATTGCCACTTCATATCATGTATGATTTCATTACTCTTATGTATGTGAATTCTTGGGATGGACGAAGTGTTTAACTTCCTCACCCAAACATGCACACTCACATGCACTTATTTCTTGATATGGTTAGCCTAGCTTGGTATGAGAATATGAATTATATGTTGATATGTGTGAGAACATGAGTTTGTTTATTCTAGCGATACATTGTTAGTCGGCATGCTATGAATTCGTACCCTTGGGTTGGCCAGAATTATGAGGAGAGCGAAGGTGGTCCCGATGGTAGGATCGCCTCGAGACTAAACTTATGGATTTAGGCAGGTGTGTTCGGGTGGCTGTAGTTCGACTATATGGGTCTCTTGAGCCCGATGTCACTCATCTCACGCTCGCCTGACTCTTGCGGTTTAATCTACTATCTGACCAATCTTGAATGTTAACCCTGATTGCTCATATATGTATTAAACCTGAACCACCCTACAACCGTTGTAGCCCATCAATAACCCACTTAAAACTGGTCCACAGCCTCGTGAGCCGGGCATGGTGGAATGGAACACTGTGTCCGAGCTGTAGGCCTACGCTGGGGTGTCGCGCCTCCCAGTAGTGACCACGAGCGATTTTTTTCTCTCGACACTCCTCATGTGCTTAAAATCAGGGATGAGGAACCCGACGGGATCACGGACCGCGAGGTCTCAGCATCACGCATTGGGGGGTCTTGGCCTCGCAACCCATTTAGAGCATTGATACGTGGGGTGTATCAGATTTTCTAACCTACTGGATGAATGAACTTAACTAATAACTCGGCTAACACGATCGCATTGCATCGCATTAGTTAGGGTGGTGACTCGGAAGTCGAGATCGTTCTGAGGGAGTGCTGACATATGCGATCGTTAGATGGAGTCGCTCGAGGCAGCGTTGTGGCGAGGGCATGCATCATATCTTCCGTATGCATGCATTTTAATAAGAGTTGCTAGGTGTTGATGATTGGCTGTGTTTCATTAAATTCATATTATAATTGATGTCTGTTGTAACTTAAGATTAATAGCACCCACTGAGTTGATCACTCACTCCTACTCTAGGACGGTGTTTTAAAATACCAACCAGACTCTTTACTAGATGCAGGTGAGGCGGAGCTCGATGAGTCGGGCAGGTGAGCAAGTACAGAGAAGAGGAGCTTTCTTGCTTACAGACTTTCGACGGATCTTTTTAGTTGAGTTCAGTCCGCCACGGGGTATGGACCAGTGCCCTAGTCGCCTTGGGTCATGTATAGATAGGACTAGTTTTCTATTTAGATGATTTTGAATTCGTCATTTGTATATTTTTAATTTAGTAGCAATTGATACTGCTTTATGATGTATTTATACTTCATGCCTTGTTAAATCCTTCATTGTTTATGAGATCATCCAAATGTAATCAAAATATGAAGCCCATTAGGGCACCCATGACACCTGAAAATTTAGGAGTCGAGTTCTTACACGGCTCCTGAAAACCCGGGGTGTTACAGTATTCTAAAGGATATAGATAATGATATACCTATTTGCTTAGTGTTTATATCTATAAAGGAGAGAGTTCACTTACATCTTTGTAATGGAGCATTGAATGTTCATTAGAGTGAATAATCACAAGAAGATTGGCATGAAACTCTTTGGTATCGAGTCTAGGATAAAGGATATGAGTGGAGAAACGCATGGGATTTATTTGCACCAAAACCACATTTATTTTTTCAAGAATCGAATGCCCATTTTATATAAAAAAAAAGTTATTTACAACTATAAAATTATTAGTTAATGGCTTTGTCGATATTATCGAACTGGTCTACGATTCCATTGAGAAAATCCATAATTTTACAAATTGGTTGCTAAATTATTTCTTCGATTGTATCGAACTAGTATTTGATTATATTGAGTCTCAACAACGACATATCAATATGATTGAAATCCACTAGAAAACTGTTGTTTTAGGCTACATGTTTACAGTAGTAGCTTTGCGCCTTTAAAGCCTATCTATTTTTTTAATCAAATTAAAATCTTAAGGATATGTGGTGATCAGGCAAGGGTTTACGTATTTGGAAATAGATCATCTAGATATCGAGGTTGTTTTGGACCTATAGGGGTCTAAGATTAAGGTCACCAAAGTCCCTCAAATTACATGTTTCTTCACTCCTTAATACTCTAAGTCTTCATGTGAATTCAATCTTCAACTTTCAAGAGCTCAACTAACTTACTAACACATTAACACACATAATTGATTAACAAGTGCACCTATAGAAAGCCTTATTGATTCATTAAGGGCTGTAGCAAGCACTTCTTGACAAAGCGAGACATTCTGATATTGCAAAGGAGGATGATTAGAAAGACCCAGATAAAAAGTTGATGAGTGCAATTCAATTGTGCTTAGCCAATTATATCATATATAATGTGATTAATGAAACGACTACCTCAGGCTTATAAGTGAAGTGAGAGAGCATTTATATGACGAAATCACTCTTAAATCACCTATATTTTGAGAAACTTCTATATATTATAAAGATAATAGAAAGGTCAAATCTCGATGAATACATTAGCGCCTTCAACTAATTAATTTGCAAACTGATGAATGTGGATGTGAAAATCGACAGAAAATCAAGTCATAATCTCATTGACGTTCCTTCCGGATTCCTACAATAATCAGGTAAATGATTTGTGTCATGATAAAGATACCTTAGACTTAGGCATTGTTATCATATCGCTTTAGTTGAAGCAATTGATAAACAAAAACGGTGGGAAAATGTATTTATATGGACACATTGGTTTTTAGGGGAATAACATTTGAGTGAGAGAAAGGTAAATTGGGAACAAGATCCAAGTGAACGGCAAAGGGAAATTGTAGTACTATAATTGCGGAAGAATGGGTCACATGAAGAAGGACCACACAAACCCCAAAACTCGAAATGAGGAGAAATCATATATTTATACAAAAGAAGCCAATTCAACAAAATCCAATGAGGAAGCCAGTAGTTGCGATGTATGGTCTGTCTCTAAGGTTGGACACTTACATAACGAGTGGATTTTAGATATAGGAACATTGTATCACATGTGTCCTCACCATAGTTGGTTCACCAAGTCTGACGAGTATGATGGTGGGTGGGTACTTATGGGCAACGTTCATGCTTGCAAGATGGTTGGAATTAGTTAGATTTGCATACTAATGTTTGATGGGTTGGAAAGTACATTGACAAATGTGACACACGTTCCTGATCTGAAGAAGAATTTAATATCTTTAGGGCCGTTTGATGCTCTTGGATGCAAGTTCTCTATCTATGATGATGTTTTGAAAGTTTTTAAGGGGGCGTTCACTGTAATGAAGGCACATAGAAGTGGAGACATCTGCAGGTTAATCAGTAGCACTATATTAGGTGGAGCTGAAACAGACTCCACATCATCACGTTTATGGCATGCATGCCTGTGCCACGTGAACGAGCACGTTATGAAGGCACTACTTGATTGTCGTTTAATTTATGCTTTTAAGAATTTTGATATGAATGTATGTGAGCACTACATATATGGTAAATATTCAAAATTTTCTTTTAAAAATATAAAACATAATAGTAAATGATTGCTTGACTACGTACATTTTGATGTATGGGGCCCATCATCCATTGTTTCTGGAGGGGGGTCACAGTGTTTTGTCACATTCATAGATGACTACTCTAGAAAGTTGTGGGTTTATAATTTAAAATGTAAATCCAATATTTTTGACACTTTCAAGCAGCAGAAGGTTATGGTGGAAATACATACAGTGCGGAAACTAAATGTACTTAGAACTGGCAATGACGAAGAGTTCACTTTTATAAAATTTAATTAATTTTGTAAAGATGATGAAATCATATAGCACAACACAGTTAGGCACACACCAGAGTATAATGATTCGGTGGAACGTATGAATTAGATTCTCTTGATGTTGAGCCATAAAAAAATATATTCCATTGCAGTGGTCAGAGAATTTCATGGTGGAGATCTTTTCTAGGGTTGTACACTCTGTAATTTGGTAAAAATCAGCTTCAGTGGTATTTTGGTAAAAATCTATGTTCAGGGGTAATTTAGGTATTTCAGTGAAAGGCATTGAAAACGATAGTTCGGTAAAAAAGGGTGCATAGGTGTCATTTTAAGGGAGAGAGGTTGTACACCACCATTTAAGAGGGAGCTTGGTGGACACCATGGTTTAAGAAAAGAAGATGTACATATGTAAAGAGATAAGTGGTGGTGATCACCACTTTGTAAGAGATTAAAGGCCTATAAATACCCTCTCTTACTTCATTTGAAGGGTTGGTCAGTTGATTAGCTAGAAGATATGAAGGAAGGCAAGCAAGAAAAGAAGCTGTTGTGTGACTCGCGCAACTGCAGGAAGCTGTTGTGTGACCCACACAACTGAAGGAAAGTGTTGTGTGACCCGCATAACTGCAGGAAGCTTTTGTAAAACCCACGCAACTGGAGGAAAGTGTTGTGCGACTCGCGCAACTGCAGGAAACTGTTGTGCGACCCGCACAGCTGAAGGATATGTTAAAGAAAGTGTTGTGCAACCCGCGCAACCGACAAACCAGTTGTGCAACCCGCTCAACCAGGTCACTATGTGGCCAAGGCTAAATAAGAGTCGGAATGCTGCCAGAATTGCTGAAAGCATTCAAGTTCGATCTTCATTACTTCAGGATCTCTCCTTTACATGAAGGACAAGTTCAAAAGAGAGATTGGTTGATCAATTCAACATTCCTCCTAAGTCCTAGGAGATTACTGAAACAAGCGTCGAAATGCTACGTAAATTTCCTTCGGGCTGTCTTATCTACTTTGATCAATTATACTTTATTTTCAGAATCAAGGGAATCAGAGGATGTAAATGAACTCAGAATAAATGTGATCAATGTTCTCTTATCAAATCCTTTGTTATCGTTTAATAAATTCATCAAATCAAATACATTTGTTTCCTTGTGAAAACAAAATGAGGACTTTGCTGGGGATTTTATTATTCAATAATAACTTCAAAAATATTTAGAGAACATTTATCACTTTTTGGGGTCTGTATAGACGCCAAAATGGTGACTCTCAGCGGGAACATCCTCCTCTTCATCTTTGAGATAAAATGTTTTATCACTTAGATACTAATTGCGATTTTATATTTTATCTACAGGTAAGTAGAAAACGTCAGAGAAAGCAAAGTCTGTTGTGTCAAGAGTAAGGAATTTCATGTAATGGATGGAATGATCTTTGTTTCGCTAGTAGCTCAACAAGATGAGGGAGGATGGAGGATAGTAACATCCAAAAGGTGAAAAGTTCGATCTACTTCAGCAAGAAGCATCATTTCGCCTAGTACTAAGTTAATTATGCGAAGTGTCATGAGACACAGTCCTGCTTCAGTTATACAATCATCTCATTCAAGCAAAAAGAAAGGCTCGTCACTCAAAAAAGTCTTTTAATACCGTCAACTATAACCGTAAAAACATCTTCCACATAATCATTGCGAGTTCAGAAAAATAAAGGAAAGGTGACCATAACCAGCAAATGTTCACTCACAGCACCTCCTGCAAAATATTTCAAGCAAACTCATGCATTGAGAATGCTACAATTTGAGTCAGCTAGTCCTTTGAAGCGACGGTACGCTGGCTTCAAATCAAATGATAGTTTATCTTCTTCAACAGTATCAGAAGCGCGACGCTCGCTTCTTCCTTCAATATCATGACAATCGAAGTATAAAGAAACAGAAAGCCCATCGATAGATATTAATCAACCTGATCAGTTTTTGCTAGATGAGCATGTAGCTGAGGAAGTCCCTAATATTCTGACAATAACTGTCATGAACAACATTGAACCACAAGTAGAAAAGTCATAACCGCAAGCGGTCATATTTCAAGAGCCAAGGCCTAATATTACTCAGAATATTACGCGGGAAGAAATCCAACAGATGGTTATCGAATCTATTCATCTAGAGAATGAACGAAGTCAGAATAAAAGATTTTGATATTATACACCGTATCCCCCTGAAATAGAAGAAATGCCATTTTCCGTCGACTTCGAACACCCAGACTTTCAGAAATTTAACGAAAATGGATCACCAGAAGAGCATATGATGCATTTCATAGCAAAGATGGAAAATTTCTCTAGAGTTCCTCAATATTGTCTGCGATTATTCGGATATTCTCTGACAGGAAGAGCTTTCAGATGGTATTCAGGTTTAATCACAGGATTTATTCATACCTAAGAACAGATGTAAGATATTTTTATGTCAAACTTTTTCTCTTCGAACCAAGAAGTTAGTTTGATCGAATTAGCCTCTATTTGCCAAGAAGAAAATGAATCAGTTGAAGAATTCATCACTCGATGGAAGGACTTGGCAGTATCATGTTAGCATCCTTTGCGAGAATCAGAACAAGTAGAAATATGTTTAGAAGGCATGAGACTAGAATTGGCATGCCACCTGATTAGTAAAGATTGGAAAACCTTTCGTAATTTTGCTACAAAGGCTTATGCTTTTGAAAAGATGATGGGAAAAATATCTACTTTTCAGTCAAAATCAGCTAATTCAGAAAGAAGAAACTAAAGAAGATTATCATGATGTGGAAAAAGACAGCGATGAAGAAGATAAAAATGGTCGTGCAGTTATAATGACATATAAAAGGTCCAGGAAAAATCAAGACAAGCTTTTAAGCATATCAAGTCATCGCCAAATGCAAAGCGTCAATGACGATCGCCAAATGAAAAGCAATAGGGATTATCCATCCAAAATTAGTAACTATCCTTGTTGTCATCAATTGCTGATACAAAATTATCTTATCTCACCTTATTGAAATTGTTATCATCCCCAAGCTGATACACTATCCTAACCATAAGCATTGTCAGAACATATCAGCAGCGGCGATGTATCAGTTATTGATTCACCATTCATAGCAGTGAAATAAGCAGTGGAATAAGCCTATATGGCCAACCACACAAATCTTACGACAGCGATGACAATTGATCATTTAAGGCAGCCTAACCAAGCCTATATGGCCAACTACGCATGAGACCTATGATCATTTAAGGCAGCCTAGCCAAGCTTATATGGCCAACTATGCATAAGACCTACAAAGCTTCAACGATTTAAAAATCCTAAAATCGGTCAGCCCGAAATTGACGATAAACTATAATTGCTCCTTGAGCCTAGCTCGAAATCGACAGTAAACTATAATTGCTCCTTAAGCCCGGCCTGAAATCAGCGGTAAACTATAATTGCTCCTTGAGTCTAGCCCAAAATCGGTGATAAACTATAATTGCTCCTTAAGCCCAGCCCGAAATCGGCGATAAACTATCTTGCTTTTTGAGCCTAGTGTCAAGTCCAGTTCAATCAAATCTGGTTATCTAGTTCAGTCAAGTCTGGTCGAGTCGAGTTCAATTCAGGTTAAGTCCTGTCCAGTCAAAGTATAGTCAGTCAAAAGTACACTAGCTCCACTACTCAAAAGCATAAACTAAGTTTAGCATTCAAAATGCTGCAAATACATATTAAACATGCTCAAATATGCAATTGCCTAATGAACATTTTAAACATTGATTAGACAACATGCAAAAATGTGTTTCTCTTGAATTAGGTTCAAATATATAGCAACAATAAATGCCTTCAAAATATTGACAATTATCTACTCAAAAGTTCAAGTCTTCGAGGTTAATTAATATATTGATAAGAGCCACAAGGTTTTTTAGTCTTCACTTTCTTGATATAAAGAAATATTATCGCGTAAGATTCTCAAAGGCGATAGAGAATAAATTAGCAAAGAATTATCATTCTCTCCTGGACAATTTGTTAAAAGAGAAACACAGATTCTATATCCTTCATGGGTATTAGCAGCCTTTACTTTAAAAATATTATCTTCTGAAGAAATCTTTATGCAAAGTTGACCTGGAAAGGGGACAGGAGCTATGTCTTCAAAGTAATCTATGCGTTGGTCTTTCTGATAATCTCTTATGCACGATGGAGGAATTCATATATTGAGAATTATGAAGCATGATCTAGTGTGGACTTTCAAGAGTTGTTTTTATATCAAGGCCCAATTATATGGTCCAATGCCATAACTTCTCACTATTCTAGTAATGATATCGAAGACTCCAAGTACCAGATCTGATGGAGATAAAGAACAAACGGAATCATCATCAGTAATTTCTATAGAAAGTTATTAAATGAAAATTGAAAAAAAGTCTTATCTATTTTTCAAAATCAGCAAAGATTTAAGAAAAAGTCTATGTCAAGGAGCATGAGCTAGAAAAGACCCAGTAAAAAGACTCAGCGGATGAATCTTTAAAGTTAAAGATGAAATCTCCAAGGGTGCAATACAAAAAATACAATGCGAAGCACGATGACTGAGCGAATATCACAATCAACCTAAAAAAAGAAGAAGAAAATTTTAATATATTTAAACAATTATCAATACTGCATAAAATTAAATTGGAGAAAATTATAATGTATTGAGATACTAATTCCGATTGATTTGACAAGAAAGACATCATTTAAAAGCTTGGGTCATGCAGATCATGAATAAAGGAAACAATCCAAAAAGTTGTTGCGGTAGGAACAACATTAAAGAACAACCCCAGGTACAAAGTTGAAGGAAAGAATCGCCGGAGTTGATCAAAGAGACCGTTGCAGCAACAGCGGTGTTGAAAGATAGCTCTCTGGTCAAGATACTTAGGGACAAAGTCATCACAACTATTGCAGAGATGTGTTTTGATAAAAAGAGAATTTTATCCTCTCTAATGAAACATCCGCTCGACACTATTGGTTGGGGGCATTCAAATCTTCCATGTGAGCGCAATCATTCTAGTCTTCTATTCAAGCGCGATCATCAAATCTTCCGTTTGAGCGCAATCATTCTAGTCTTTCGTTCAAGCGTGATCATCAAATCTTCCGTTCAAGGGCAATCATTTTAGTCTTTCGTTCGAGCGCAATCATCAAGTCTTCCGTCTGAGTGTGATCATTCGAGTCTTTCGTTTGAACGCAATCATTCTAGTTTTCCGTTCGAGTGTGAGCATTCCAGTCTTTCGATCGAACACGATCATTTGATCTTCTAGTCAAGTATGACCATCCGGTCTTCCATACAAGCATGATCATCCAGTCATCCTTCAGTTGCAGTTTATTCTAGTTCTTCGGGTGAAGGAAGATCGATCATCCATTTGATTTCAGGAATCAATCAAAGAAGGATCGAGGGGGCATCTGTTAAGGTATTAAAAATATATTCCATTGCAGTGGTCAGAGAATTCCATGGTACAGATCTTTTCTAGGGTTATACACTCCGTATTTTGGTAAAAATCAGCTCAAGGGGTATTTTGGTAAAAATCTATGTCCGAGGGTATTTTGGTAAAAATCTATGTCTGAGGGTATTTTGGTAAAAATCAGCTCTGGGGGTATTTTGTTAAAAATTCATGTCCGGGGGTGTTTTGGCAAAAATCCATGTCCGAGGATACTTTTGGTAAAAATTCAAGTCCAGGGGTAGTTTAGGTATTTTAGTGAAAGGCATTGAAAAAGGTACTTTGGTAAAAAAGGGTGCATAAGTGTCATTTCAAGAGAGAGAGGTTGTACACCACCAATTAAGAGGGAGCTTGGTGGACTCCATGGTTTAAGAAAAGAAGATGTACATATGTGAAGGGATAAGTGGTGGTGATTACCACTTTGTAAGAGATCAAAGGTTTATAAATACTCCTCCCCTGCTTCATTTGAAGGGTTGGTCAGTTAGTTTGCTAGATGATAGGAAGGAAGGCAAGCAAGAGAGGAAGTTGTTGTGCTACCGGCACAACTGCAGGAAGCTATTGTGCGACTCGAGCAACTGAAGGAAAGTGTTGTGTGACTCGCGCAACTGCAAGAAACTGTTGTGCGACCCACACAATTGAAGGAAAGTGTTGTGCGACCCACACAGCTAAAGAATATCTTAAAGAAAGTGTTGTACGACCCGCGCAAATGATAAACCAGTTGTGTGACCCGCACAACTGAAAGAAATTGTTGTGCAGCCCGCATAACCAACAAACTTGTTATGCGACCTATGCAACCAGGTCACTATGGGGCCAAGGCTAAATAGGAGCCGAAATGCTGCCAGAATGGCTGAAAGCATTCAAGTTTGATCTTTATTACTTCACGCTCTTTCATTTGCACTAAGGATAAGCTCAAAAGAGAGATTGGTTGATCAATTCAACATTCCTCCTAAGTCCTATGAGATGACTAAAACAAGCGTTGAAATACTGTCAAAATTTCTATCAGGCTGTCTTATCTGCTTTAATCAATTATACTTTATTTTCAGAATCAAGGGAATCCGACGATGTAAATGAACTTAGAATAAATGTGATCAATGTTCTCTTATCAAATTCTTTGTTATCATTGAATAAATCGTCAAAATCAAACACATTTGTTCCCTTGTCGAAACACTTGAAGAGAGCCCAGAGTATGTTGATCAATGTTGGGTTAGGTAATGAGCTATTGACTAAAGCCATTAACACGACTTACTACTTAGTGAATTAGTCTCCTTCTACATTATTTGATTGTAAATTTTCATAAGAAGTGTAGAGTGATCATAAAGTTGATTACTCGGGGTTGCGTGTATTTGGTCATGACGCTTATTCTTATATACCTTTGGTTGAGAGAGATAAGCTAGACCAAAGGGTGAAGAAGTGTACATTTATTTGTAATGGTGATGGTGTGAAGGGATATAAGCTGTATGACCGAGTCACACAAAAGATCACAATTAGTTGTGACGTCAAGTTTAATGAGAGTTCCTTATTATATAAGGATAAACACAATGAAACATAAAAGACGGTGGTAATTTATGTTGAAATAAAAAGGAGTGAGACACGGGTAGAAGCTAAACCGCAGTAAAAGCTACAGGAGCAGGCGAAGTAACTACCTGTCAGAAAAAATCCACAAAAAAAAAATACATAATTCCATTGTGATATATGGATGACTCAAATGTTGCATTTACCTTAATTACGAATGAGGGAGATCCATCTACCTTTCAAGAAATATTAAACGATGTTGATGCTGAGAAGTGGATGGTGGCTATGCATGATGAGATTGACTCCTTGTACAATAATGAGATGTAAGAGCTATTGGAGCTTTTTGTTGGTCAAAGTCAAAAAATGAGTGGGTGCAAGTGGATCTTTAGGAAGAAAACATTATATATATATATATATATATATATATATATATATATATATATATATATATATATATATATATATGTGAGAAAAGGTACTATGCGCTCGACCTCACGAGTCCGTCCCATGAGGTCGAGCTGTGTGGGCCCCACCATGATGTGTTTCGAACATCTACCCCCAGTCAGATGCATCATTCCATCGTGGGCCTAGGTCTCAAAAATCAAGTTAATCCGTGACTTGTGTGGGCCACACCACATATAGAAGTGGAGAGGGGTCGTGCACCATTAAAACATTCATAATCATTTTTTGGGCCCACCGAGATGTGATTTTCAAATCTAGCCTATCCATTATGTGTGTCCCACTTAGAAGAGAGTTCAGACCAAGTTTCAGATGCATGCAAATTTCAGGTGGGCCCCACCAAGTGCTTTTATATGTTTTAACGGTGTCTTCACATGATTTTAGATGGTATAGCCCACCCGAGTTCCGTATACGGTTGATTTTTGGGATATCCTATAATTTAAAGGGGACCCATCAAATGCACAATATTGATGGTCGACACGCATCAGGTGGGGCCCACACAACTCGACCTCACGGGAGCTTATCATGAGGTCGAGCGCATAGTACCTTTTCCCTATATATATATATATATATATATATATATATATATATATATATATAAACTAGATTGGTATCGAATGGTAATGTGCAGAAAGAGGGTGTCGACTTCAGCGAGATTTTGCACCCATGGTTAAACAGATATTTATTATATTAGTGCTAACATTAGTTATCCAATGAAATCTTGAATTAGAACAATTGGGATGCGAAGAATTCTTTCCTACATGGGGAATTAGAATAACATATTTATGTAAAACAACTAGAAGAGTTCGAGGTAAAAGGAGCAAAGAATAAGGTTTGCAAGTTGAAGAGGGCATTATATAGCTTGAAATCGTCGCCTAGGCAATGGTATAAAAAATTTAATTCTTTCATAGTTTACCAAAAGTGAATTCAATTATTGTATTTACTTTAAAACACTAAGTGATGGAGAATTCGTTATCCTGGTATTGTATGTTGATGATATGCTTACTACTAGCCAGAGTATGTATAAAATCAACGTACTAAAGGCTTAGTTATCAAGGATATTTGAAATGAAATATTTGGAGGTTGCAAAGAAGATTCTCAGTGTCAATATACACAAGGATAGGGAAAGAAGCATGCTATAGTTGTCTTAAGCAGAATACTTTGAGAAAGTCTTTGTCAAGTATTGTAACGCCCCGGATTTCAGGGGGGCGAGTAGATACTCAACTCTCGACGTCCAGGGTGCCACTTATGCTTTGGAGAAGTGAAATTTTATAATTCGTTTCACCTAGCATTTGAGCAATTCATAGAATTAAAATAGATTATGCGATGTACCCTGGAATAAATATGAATTTTAATGCAAGTAGATCAATTGACAAGTGAAATATATCTATCTATAGTACAAGACTACAACTGAGGAAAGTTTACTGTTCTAAAAATACAAATGCGTAAAAATATATAAAAATAACCCTAGCCTATGGCCCCATTGCTGGCCCTTGGGTAACTACAGTGGCCCGTCCAGGAGCTAAAAATAGGAGAGCTCCTCCTCTGAGTCTATGGATGCCTGTCTAGCGTATCAGATTCCTAGTACCTGCATCTATGAAAGTGTCTAGTTGGTGTTTTAAAATACCGTCCCAGAATGAGAGTGAGTGATCAACTCAGTGGGTTTCATTAGCAATAAGTTACATAAGTTATCAATTTCATAGGAGCAATGAATGAAAATCATATAAACACAAAGTTTCTAGTACTCTTTTTAATGCATATACATGTCATTGTGATATGATGCATGCCCTCGCAATCCAACACTCCCTTGAGCGACACCATCTAACGTTCGTAATGTCAAACACTCTCTCAGTGCGACCTCGACTGTCAAGTCGATAACTTAATTAATGCTATGTGATGTAAATATGTTAGCCAAGTATTTAGTTATGTTCATTCATCCATCAATTTAGAAAAACTGGGACACGTTATCGGAGTTAATGGCTTATCCCGATCGAGGGACCTAGGTGGCCATGGCGGCCTTACGCCCACGATCTTTAATCCTTTTGGGTTTGTCGCTCTCAAATAACATATACGAAGGCAAATTGTTAGCTGAATCATTTGTGGTCACTACGGGGAGTCTCGTTACCCCAATGTAGGTTGACAGCTTGAGCACAGTATCACATTCCACCATGTCCAGCTCACGAGGTGGGTTTGTACTCTGGATTACTCGCGGTCACTACAGAGAGGCTCGTCACTCCAGCGTAGGCTGTCAACTCAAGTATAGTGTCTCATTCTACCATGCCCAACTCTCGAGACTTGTTGATCGCATCATAGTTGTTACTAGTGGGCGCTACATGAGTGTAGGGTGTCTCAGTTCAAACATGCACCATCATACATGGTTAATAAACATAGTTGGTTAGTTAGTGGGCCAATTTGTTCAGTTCAGGCAAACTGCGGAACACACGACATTGAGTGTGAGCATCCCACGTAGCCCAACTACTACTGCCTATCCGTGTTCGACCTAAATTGTTCATATTGGTTGTTGGGCGGCCCAACCGGTGGGGCTGCCCATACGAGTCTTGCAGTTTCGCTAGCGAACGCAAAAAAATGATTTAAATTGCCTAACATTATAAACAAGATTATGAAGTGCTCTAGTTGTAGAAAATTCAGGCATGCACGTATATAAAGTTTAATTTGCTTAACATCATAAAGAAGATAATGAATTACTCCTATTGCAGAAAATTCAAGCATGCATGTAAATAACGTTTAATTTGCTTAATATCGCAAAGAAGATTATGAATTACTCCAAGTTACAGAAAATTCAGGCATGCATGTAAATAACCACAAACATTGACTTAATTTAAATGTATAGAAGACATGCGGCACATTTTCTCCTAAATTACCTCAGATCTGGGAATGAATCAAATTCAATTTCATATAATAAGAAGGGAGAACAAGGAAAAGGGCAACATTTTAATGACTTAGTCTAGTTTAGCATAAAATTGAGTATTAATTAATATAAACATGCTAAGGTAGATTTGTAAAGAAATAACTGCCAATGAATTTCTTATAAATTAATATGTAAAGTAAATTTCATATACAATCATTAATTTCAGCCTAGGTTCGATAATTGGCCACCTAAGACTAATAGTCCGCACCTAGGAATGGTCTGAGGGTTCAGAATGCCGCTCTTAAGGTTCCGATCATGCGGGTTGGCATATCGGAGCCCTCCGCCGATAGAATTTGCATGTTAGAGCGCATGCAAATAGTTTAAGACACTAAAATTTGAAAGGGGCTGGACTGATTACCTTTCTATTGTTGATGGGCTTCTACGGTGACGAAGTCGTGGGCTCTAATGCGGGCTATGGTAGGAGGAGAAATTTTTTAAAATCCAACTCCCTTAGAGCTCTCTATCTTCACTATCTTTCTCCCTTTCAACCGAAAATTCGTATGGGAGTGAGATATTTGGACTTATATAGTCTAAAATTTGTATTTAAATAGCCCTAGGAGTTTTTTTTCTAACATACATGTCCCTAGTGGGTTAGATCTTAGACCATAGGGTCATTCTAGTGGCCCCCTAGTCCATATGTGTTATGGGGCAGGTGCCCCATTGTCGGATGAGTTGTTAGTTCGAATTTGGCAGTAAACGGATGACCCAATTGGCCACCGATTCCTAATTTGTGATCAACGGTCATTGATGATCGATCGGGCCCATAATTATACAGATATGAGTAGAAAAATATCATTAACTTATGCCTTAAGTTTGGTTGTGATCTAATGGTCGGAAAGCCATAACTTCACGAAAGAGCGGAAGGTCTATTTCACTTTAGGTTTCAGATTTCAGTGTAGGGGATTCGCATGTTTTGAGCACTTAGCTTTTGACCTATGTTGAGCAGTTCTAGGCACTTTCTTGGTTCACCACCTACAATGAACATCAAGCCCAGTAAGACGAACATTATTCTATAAATTTGGAACTAGCGGCCTACTAACGAGCGGTCTAGTGCTTGTTTGGATAATCAGGGCATTTTTCGAATGAGTTGGGTAGGGAGATTTCTTGGGCGTAGTTGTTAGGGTCTGGATTAACTAATTTCATAGTATGGCCTATTCGAAATTAGCAAAGATGGTGATTCGGTCATAATCACTCTAAACTGTTAGTTCTTAGGTTAAATAAGTAAATAGGTTGACTTGGTCCATTAGTTAAGATCTAAGCTATAGTTGACTCGGCTTTGGGTAGATCTTTAATTTAGTTACGGTTGTCTTGATTATTTGGTAATAGGTCGGTCAGATTTTGGCCCTAGATGAACAATTCACGAGGCTAGACTTGAGGTTTAAGTGATCAGGCGGATTCATTGGCATCATGTGGTTAGTTAATTGAATTTGTACGGTTTTTTATTGGTATCACCTACATATAGGCTCACCTCGAGCGTCAAGGGTCAGTAAGTAACGATGTTGGCTAGTTACATAATTTTTTTAAAAGGATTTTTGGTAATCCAAAATAACAAAAAAGTTAGGATGTTACAAGTATTGGACTTGATAAGGCTATATCGGTTAGCACACCACATGTTACTCACTTTTAGCTTTCTTCAGAATAATGTCCTACTATTGATGAAGAAAAACATCGTATGTATCGGGTTTCCTACTCGAGAGTAATTGGTAGTCTGATGTACGACATGATATGTACTAGACCAGACATTTCACATGCGATGGGTGTTGTGAGCTAATATATGTCGAACCCCAACAAACATTTCTATGAGGTAATGAAATGATTACTTTGTTACATATGAGGTACGACTGACTACGTCTAGGCATTTGAAAAATCAGATGAGAAACTGGTAGGCTATGTGAATATTGATTATGATGGAAACATGGATAACAGAAGGTCGACTTCTGGTCACTCGTTCATGTTATCGGGTGGAGCGATCAGTTAGATGTCAAAGTTTGGGTATATGGTTACTCTTTCCACAACCGAAATGAGTATATAAAGGTGATAAAAGTATTTAAGGAGGTAGTCTAGTTGGGAAGAATGATAAATGAGTTATGTAATGCTTATGAAAATAATTTGAATTTGAGAAAGAGATTTTCTATCTCATCTTTCTCTTATCCAAACATAATCCCTAATCCCTCGTCTAATCTCTTATCTTATCTCTATCCCATTTATATTTTTAGCTCTCTCCACATATCTCTCAACCTCCCAAAGAGCTTTTCCTTTTAAGGAATGTGTCGTAAGAGGAATTATACTCTAACTCAAATATTAACTAAAAGGCTCCCCACGTACAACTGAGAAAGAGAGAGAAGATTTTGGATAGCTTAGATCTATTAAATTTGTTATCATTCTTTAATTAATTTTTAAGCTTTTAATTTAATTTGACGCAATGTGTGTAATAAACGGTGTGGATTGACCACATGTTCATTAGATTAATCTGTGAGTAGATACGAAGTAAAAATGATGGAAAACTAAGATTTCATGCAGAGTTTTTTATTGTAAAGATTGATTTATGTGCATCTAGTTGAATCAGATTAAATCTATACGAATCATACGATCCCATAGGGCAAAATATACATGGGCCCTAACTTATAAATCGATCTAACCATCAGATGGGCTACACTTGTCAGATATGAAAGTGTTTAATACGGGAAGATCATATTTTTGCACAAGTATTGATATCACTTGGCGTAGAAGGTCGAGATAAGCCATCAGTGCATGTGTGGTTAGATCCACGCTATTCATCTAATATGTAGAGGTAAAATATGCCAAAACCTCAAGAATTTGGACGATTCAATCGTTTAGGGGTTACATCGATCAATTACTTACCATTCAATTTTAAAATCTAAATTCAAATAAACATATAAATGGTTTAGATTAGCAAATCAATGAGTCTTCTCTAGTGTTTGATGTTAACAACCCCAAGTATAGGGTCGCGATATAGTAATAATCTTGGTAAGACTGAGGTCGAATCTACAATGAATAATCTCGTACATTTCTGAACATAACTAGGGGTAAAACTAAAAGAATATATAAAACTAAATCTGAAGAATTTGAAAGAGTAATTGTGAATTTGTAATTGAAACTTGTGAATTTAAAGGTGGGAACTAGGGTATCAAGGATTCACTTGTAGCTATTGGGAGGTAACCTTGCATGATTCAAGAGATCAAATTGGATTCAGAGTCCTATCTTATCCAGTTAAAGAAAAAAGAGACGGTCAAATCCCTGAACTTCTCATAAACTTAGTCTTAACAAATGAGAGTTGTGAGCATTAGAAGTGATTTCATTACTTAATCATGCCTAGGAGACAATGGTAAACAACAGGATATACCAATTCCACAACCAATCATAGGAGAATTGTGAAGATTATGAAGGATTTCATCATCTAACCATACCCAAGGGACGATGGTGAATAACGAGACTTACTAATTTCACAATCTCAAATCAGAAAAAAAAGATATTCGAAGTAGCATATCTATTGTAATTTGTCACAAAAAACCATTAAAAACTAGAAATATTCCTTAAATAAGAACTAGAATTCGAAAGGTTCAATAAAAATATGAATCAAAGCAAAAAAAACATACCAATCACGCTACAAGCTTCACCTCTTAACCCTAGCTAAGATATTTAGTTAATCATAAACATGATTGAACTGAAATCTCTTAAGAAAAGTATAAAAAATAACTAAGGAAGAAGAAAGATTCTTGACGACGGCTCTCCACACTTTTATTTCACTCCTTAAACCCTATAAGCTCCTTTGAAGCATCCTAGGAACTTCTATTTATAGTTGGGGAACTCCAACTTTTGCACCAAGTTGAAAAAAATATGAAAACCGCGTCAAATTTACGCAGTCTGCACAAAATTCGCGTAACCTTAGACGAGTCGAAGGCTGTCTTCGACTGGTCGAGGATCATGCAAATTTAAAAGATATTGTTACTAGAGTTCGAGCTGAAGTTTCTTCAATTAGTCGAGGCAGAGCTTAGACTGATCGAAGGAGGGCTTAGCCTAGTCGAGAATTATGCAAATTCACTTAAATCTTCGATTTTCTTCATTCCTCACTTAGTTTCCTTAGATCTTTGGCTTATGAATTCTTCAATCTTGGTTTCCTAAGATCCATCCTTTGCTTTGGTGATTCTTCAGCATCAAATCCATGTTTTTAACATTTTTTTCAATATAAGCTCTCATATTCACCTTGCAACACAAACATGTATAAAATATAACATTAAGTAGTATCATCTTCATAAAACCAAGATATAAGTTAGGGAAAATATGCAATATTTCACACTGAACATTTGACCAAGAAGTGAACAATGATGGGTGTATATCTGTCTAAATCGGTTAAATGGACCCAAAACCCCTAACCAAAGAAAATTCCTAGTTATTTTTTTTATCGAGTTAATATGAGTACCGTTAATTGATCTTCAGTCAATCGATTAAGGTGTTAAATTTCGTCCAACGATTTGTGTACCTTAAATTGTATTTTCTCAAGTCGACAACATCAATTGACAACTATCTGAACAGAAATTTTAAAAATCTAAATTTTGATAATTGAATTTAATAAACATATTTTATGTGAAAATTTCAATTATTTAATCATTTAGGATTTGCCCATGTAGAATGTTAATCAAAAGTAAGCCCATTGTGTAATATAACTGGATAAATAACAAAGTTGTTGATATAATTGATAGGATTTTTAAATTCAAATCAACCTGATTACCTCGTAGATTCCACACTATTAAACTCAGGTGAGTAACCTAATATGTCTCATGTTCATGTAAATTAAAATGAAATTATTTGTATAATTGATTGATTAATTTTTGATCTAAATGATGTTGACCTATGAAATTGTGTCACATTTTTATTTATGTTCTCATATTTAAAATTTGAAAAATTGATGAAATTATATGCTTACATTTTAAATTAAGACAAGTGTTTATGATGAAATCATATATCATTCATTGCATCTGCATATCGCATGGTTGATCCTATGGGCTCTCTCTGGAAGAAATGTTGATCTTGGTATAACGTTACCAGATGCAGGCTATACCCATGCCTACTGAAAGGTTGAAGCCCGCCCAATGGGTAGACGTGAGTTGGCGAACTCCAACCTAAGAAGATGGACGATCGCCCCATCTGACACATTCATACCTCATGTGCATACATTTTTTCATTTAGTGTTTTATACTATTTTAATTGCTATGTTTATGAACCATGTTGGGTTATTTCACTGAGCTTAATCATCTTACAATTTTATTGATGAAATTTTTTTACAAATGAGCTGTTAACATATAATGTGGCGCAGGAATCAGAATGAGCCATTGAACTTGAGCACGATCCACGGGAAACGTGGGCATACTTGTTTGAAAATGAATTGGTAGCATTAGACCATTCTTGAATATTTGATTTATTTGTTAGGATAGTTTGATTGAAGTACAATATATATCGACATTGATAGTAAGGTTTTAAGCAATTGTTTACATTTATTTGATTTATACATTGTGAGTATGAAATAAACATATTTATAGTAAGATACTATAACAACTGAATAATGTTTGAGATTTATGTTATTTAAATGGTTATGAAGATTTATATATGCCTGGTTGATTTATGTTAAGTGTTATGTACGCGTTATTGGAATTTGAAAAAATTGGGTGGAACTTAGGGTGAATATAATTCTCACATTTAATTAAACCAATCAACAAATGAAGTTAGTACACTTAGTGTATGAGTTACAAACCGAAACTTGGGTCTGAGGGTGCATACTTTGTATCTGAATTTTGAGGCGTGACAAATTAGAGCCTCAACAAAAAGTCGTGTCAATGCACTGTGACAACGAGAATGCTATCAACTTGGCGAATAACTCAATATATCCCTTTCAAACCAACCACATTAATATGCATCGTCACTTTATCCAACAAATGGTAGAGGAAGGCGGTATTGTTCTTAAAAGATTTACACTAGTGAAAATTCAACTGACATACTTACAAAAGTGGTTATTATAGAGAAGTTCAGATTTTGCTTGACTTATTTGGGCTTGATGAAGACTTGAATAAAGACAGAGTGTATATGAAAAACGACGATGGCGTTACTATGGTGGAGACGATTAGAGGATGATGCAATTTGAAGCGGTTGAGTATAAAGATTTTAGCCATGGTGGAGATTATTAAATACCAGGTGCCTTTAATATATGTTAAAATAGGGATCTTTGATAGAAATAAACCATGACTCAATCCTATTGAGAAAACCCCTCGAAATCATGATTTACTTGCTGGACAATTTTTGGGCATTTTTTGATCCTATCAACAAGCCATCGATGATTGCAGATCTTGTGTGTAAGTTATTTATTTTGTGCAACTTATTTCCTAATTCGTGCGTAACACTTTATAAGGGCTAGTTAATACGCAATTAGGATAATTTTAAGATAGCAAAAATATTTAAAGGAAGGAGAGCTAGGGTTTTTCATTCTTGGGATTGATCTGTAAATTACTTTCATCTCTTGTAACTTACTCTTCATAATGAATTTTGTGGCTTTGTGCGATGGTTATATATATAAATATATATAAATTGTTGTGTTTTCATGTGATTGTGTGTCTTTTTTTGTTTCTCCATTTACCTGTTTGATTTGATATAAGCTTGTTTATAAGCTTAACGTAAAATTGTCTGCCACAATAGTTGATAAAGCTCTTACGGCTGGGATAAATCGGTAGCACACGTATCATCCTCGTACAAAACTTCTACCACGGCGGCCTTTAACATCCACCTTTTCGTGTTGCATGGCTTACATAGGCTTTCGATTTATCTTATTTTTAGAACCCTGTCCTATTTTGGTCTTTCGAAACGGACTGACGGAATGGATTTGTCACCGACATCTTGTGGGCCCTAGACATCCCCGGGCACAGAAATATCTCTTTGCCCGGGGTCACAGGAAATCCTCGTACTGCAGTTACAAGGGTGGCCAAACTGAGGCCGAATTGCGACCAACCGCCAACCTTGCACACGTGACACCATTTTAACGGTAACGATAGAGTGAGGTGCACCATACGGGCCGACCACTCTACTTTAAACGTGTCATATGCCTCAAATCGGAACCGCTCAAATAGTGGGACCCACCTCAGATGGCTCATAAGCTAGAGATTACTATTGAGTTATAGTTGTAACTTGCCAGATTATCTACATTTAATGGACGGTAGAAATAGAAAGCAATAAGCGGTCCAAATTAAGAAAACGTATTTCACTTAATCAGAGGTCGAAATTTTCCATTTAATCTCATAGTGGGATCCTTAAAGGCGGTTCTACTTTTTGAGCGGTTAGTATTTGAGGTGAGTGCCACGTGTACGGTGGCAGCGGCTAATAGCACCGTTGCTGTGGTAAATAACAGTGTAGAATTCTCGGGTCCATATTTCTAGAAGTAGGACCCATGGTTCAGTGATCAGGACCGTTGATACGGTGGCCCTTCCTGTGCATGTGGACGTAGATATAAGGTATTCTTCAGGGTGATACAATCGTAATACTGCCATTAGTGTCCTGCAAATAGATGTTTAAGAAGAGACATACAACAAATATGGATGGATATGATCTTTCGACCTGAGAGATCTTACGTACATGGTAAGCCAGCGTGGGGTCATCATATCAAAGGTCTAGATCATCGAACCATGGCCCCACCTATAAAGTATGAAATGACCCAAGGATAGCATCCTATTGTCGGGGATCGCATCTGATGCTCCTCTTCTCTACAAGAGGGAGCGAATTCGGTCAGTTCGGGTAGCACCGAGTTCGGTCAGCTCGGGTAGCACCGAGTTCGGTCAGGCCGTGATCGTGGGCTATGATGTATCTGTTGTATATCCATGCCGCCCGTTCATTTTTTCAGCTTATTCCGGACACAAACCTAAAAATGAAGAAGATCCAAATCTAAAGTGGACCACGGCACAGGAAATAGTGCTGATTGACCATTAAACTTTTTATGGGCCGCGAAAGTTTTAAATTAAGCCGATATTTGTATTTTCTCTTCATCAAGGGCTTGTGTGACTTTATCAACGGGTTGGATCTGTTGCATTTTGGGCCAATGCCCTAAAACGAGCTGTCAAAACGGATAGACGGAGTGGATATACGACACGTACGTGAACACGCGTACAGCCTCCCCGAACCTGGTGGTACCCCGCATGTCCTCACCTAGGAACGGACAGGCCCCTGAGGGGCCACTGTGATGTATGGGTTTCATCCACACCGTTCAACCAATTTTCAATATCATTTTAGATTACAGGACTAAAAATAAAGTAGTTATAAAACTAATGTGGACCACACAGAAGGGATTAAATATTTACCGTTGAAAAAATTTTGAGGGCCACAGATGTTCCAAAAGTTTTGGATCAAGATGATATTTGTGTTTTTAACTTTATTTAAGGTCCATTTGACCTTATTAACAGATTGGATGGCAAGTAACCATCACGGTGAACCCTAAGAAGATTTCAACGGTGAGTGTCATCATCTCCACTAGTTCATGTTGTGTGGTCTACTTGAGACCTGGATCTACCTCATATTTTATATTCTAATATAAAATGATATGTAAAAATGAATGGACGGATCGTATAAAACCCTTACATCACGGTGGACCTCAAAGCCCCTGTCCCGTCCTGCCTAGGGCCGGGCAGGGGTAGTATCTAATCCGCGTCCACCCCAACCTGACCGAATCGAGGGGAACTGCAATCGGGCACAGATGCTCTCTCATTTTCTTCAAAAAAGAATAGGAGAAAGGAAAACATCGATACCCCTGACTATCCCGAATGCATGCACGTGAGATATCCACCTCGATCAGATTCGTCCAATATCGGTCACAAATACAAACATATACGGAACCAAAATCAGATAGGATAAAACTAACCTCTGATTAGTGGACATCCATTCATTTTTAGATCATTTATTTTATTTCGTTCAAAGAATTTATTTTATAATCTAGGACCTTTCACGAAATAAATTATTTTGGTTACAATTCTGACGGTTTGGATCGAGTTATAATACATGAAACTTGTAAAATTTCTTTATTGCTTGTGTATAATTCATCATTCTCTGTCAACACACCGAATAAATCTTCAAAAGAAGAGAAATTTCCAACTGTGTGACCAGTATATGGCCCACAACCTTTTTAAGCCCACTCGCTTTTTACCTTCCACGAATACTCCCCAGCTGTACGGCCCCATTTCTCACGTCGAAAATGCCCTTGCTTTCCTTACTTAGGTGGATCGCCTGGTGCTCGAAGACGAGCGCTTACGCTCCTGGAACTCCGAGTTGTACGAACGGTTCAAAAGACATCAACGTTGCATGGGCCCCACAGTTATGTATTTATTATATCCACAACGTTCATCCATATTTCGAGATTATTTTCGAGCATTATCAAAAACAAAAAATCATACCCAAAGTTCAACTGGACCACACCACAACGAGCAGCGGGGAAATAGATTTTCACCGTTAAAAATTTTGTAGGGCCCACCATAACATATATTTTCCATCCAATCAATTCATAAGGTCACAAAAACCTTGATGAAGAGGAAAAACAAATTTAATAATGATCCAAGACTTCTATGACCCATGAAAGGATTTCAATGGTAGACGTTCAATCCTCCACTGCCTTTTACGGTGTGGTCCACTTGATAGCTAGATCTGACTTATTTTTTGTCTCAAGCCTTAATACGAGTTCGCCAAATAGATGGACGGTTTAGATATAACACATACATCATAATGAGACCCATAAATAGCGATAGGATTACAACAGGAAAAGAAAAAAAAACCAACCTGCCTAGTCGACCCCGACTTGCTGTCCCACTCACCCGATCGACCGGGTCCAAACTCGGTCGACTCCAACTCGTTGCTCCACCTTTATACTTTTTTTAAATTTTTTTTTTTTTTTTTTGGGAGAACTTTTTTTCCCTTACATTTTTCTCAAATACATAATTATGTAAATATGTATATATAAGTATGTAAAAATATTTTTCTATCTCTTAATTTATTTCTTTGTCTATTTATTTAACAAGCATATCTCCTAAACTATAATGAGTTACTTAACGTACCATATATGATTTTAGGGTAGGAGAAGCTAATTTAGCCAACCAACATAGTAATTTTCCAATATTCCATCGGGTTGATGGTTAAAAATTCAATTAACGGTCAATTCACTTCACTTCAAGCCCATTTCCACGCACTTCGCGATTATTTCACTTCACTTCACCGTCATTTCTATGCATTTCACGGTCATTCCCGGTGATTCCGTGTTGATTCACAGTCAATTCGACGCACTTCATGGTCAATTCACTTCACTTCACGGCCATTTCCACACACTTCGCAGTCAATTCACTTCACTTCACCGTCATTTTCATGCATTTCACGGTCATTCCCGGCGATTCCATGTTGATTCACGATCAATTCAACGCACTTCACGGTCAATTCACTTCACTACACGGCCATTTTCACGCACTTCGCGGTCATTTCACTTCACTTCACCGTCATTTTCATGCATTTTACGGTCATTCCCGGCAATTCTGTGTTGATTCATGGTCAAATCGACGCACTTCACGGTCAATTCACTTCACTTCACGGCCATTTCCACGCACTTCATGGTCATTTCACTTCACTTCACCGTCATTTCCATGCATTTCACGGTCATTCCCGACGATTCCGTGTTGATTCACGGTCAATTCAACGCACTTCACGATCAATTCACTTCACTTCACGGCCATTTCCAAGCACTTCGTGGTCGATTCACTTAACTTCACCGTCATTTCCATGCATTTCACGGTCATTCCCGGCGATTCCGTGTTGATTCACGGTCAATTCGACGCACTTCACAATCAATTCACTTCACTTCATGGCCATTTTCACGCACTTCGCGGTCATTTCACTCCACTTCACCGTCATTTCCATGCATTTCACGGTCACTCCCAGCAATTCCGTGTTGATTCACGGTCAATTCACTTAACTTCACGGCCATTTTCATGCACTTCGCGGTCAATTCACTTAACTTCACCGTCATTTCCATGCATTTCACGGTCATTTCCAGCAATTCCGTGTTGATTCACGGTCAATTCGACGCACTTCACGGTCAATTCACTTCACTTCACGGCCATTTCCACACACTCCGCGGTCATTTCACTTCACTTCACCGTCATTTCCATGCATTTCACGGTCATTCCCAGCGATTCCGTGTTGATTCACGATCAATTCGACGCACTTCACGGTCAATTCACTTCACTTCACGGACATTTTCGCGCACTTCGCGGTCAATTCACTTAACTTCACCGTCATTTCCATGCATTTCACGGTCATTCCCCGCGATTCCGTGTTAATTCACGGTCAATTCGACGCACTTCACGGTCAATTCACTTCACTTCACAGCCATTTCCACGCACTTCGCGGTCATTTCACTTCACTTCACCGTCATTTCCATGCATTTCATGGTCATTTCCGGCGATTTCGTGTTGATTCACGGTCAATTCGACGCACTTCACGGTCAATTCACTTCACTTCACGGCCATTTTCACGCACTTTGCGGTCAATTCACTTAACTTCACCGTCATTTCCATGCATTTCACGGTCATTCTCGGCGATTCCGTGTTGATTCACGGTCAATTCGCTGCACTTCACGGTCAATTCACTTCACTTCAAGGCCATTTTCACGCACTTCGCGGTCATTTCACTTCACTTCACCGTCATTTTCACTCATTTCATGGTCATTTTTGATAATTCTGTGTTGATTCACAGTCAATTCACTTAACTTCAAGGCCATTTTCACGTACTTTGCGGTCAATTCATGTAACTTTACCGTCATTTCCATGCATTTCATGGTCATTCCTGACGATTCCGTGTTGATTCACGGTCAATTCGACGCACTTCACGGTCAATTCACTTCACTTCATGGCCATTTCTACGCACTTCGCAGTCATTTCACTTCACTTCACCGTCATTTCCATGTATTTCACGGTCATTCCCGGCGATTCCGTGTTGATTCACGGTCAATTTGACGCACTTCACGGTCAATTCACTTCACTTCACGACCATTTTCACGCACTTTGCGGTCACTTAACTTCACTTCACCGTCATTTCCATGCATTTCACGGTCATTCCCGGTGATTCTGTGTTGATTCACGGTCAATTCGACGCACTTCACGGTCAATTCACTTCACTTCACGGCCATTTCCACGCACTTCGTGGTCAATTCACTTAACTTCACCGTCATTTCCATGCATTTCACTGTCATTCCCGACGATTCCGTGTTGATTCACAGTCAATTCGACACACTTCATGGTTAATTTACTTCACTTCACGACCATTTCCACGCACTTCGCGGTCATTTCACTCGACTTCACCGTCATTTCCATGCATTTTACGGCCATTCCCGGTGATTCCATGCTGATTCACGGTCAATTCGATGCACTTCACGGTCAATTCACTTCACTTCACGGCCATTTCCACGCACTTTGCAGTCATTTCATTTCACTTCACTTTACCGTCATTTCCATGCATTTCACGGTCATTCCCGGCGTTCCGTTTTGATTCATGGTCAATTCGACGCACTTCACGGTCAATTCACTTCACTTCACGACCATTTTCACGCACTTCGCGGTCATTTCACTTCACTTCACCATCATTTCTATGCATTTCACGGTCATTCTCGGCGATTCCGTGTTGATTCACGGTCAATTCGATGCACTTCATGGTCAATTCACTTCACTACACGGCCATTTTCACGCACTTCGCGGTCAATTCACTTCACTTCACCGTCATTTCCATGCATTTCACGGTCATTCCCGGTGATTCCGTGTTGATTCACGGTCAATTCGACGCCCTTCACGGTCAATTCACTTCACTTCACGGCCATTTCCACGCACTTCGCGATCATTTCACTTCACTTCACTTCATGCCCATTTCCATGCACCGTGAAAGTGAAGGGAATTGACCATGAAATGCATGGAATTAGCCGTGAAATGAAATAAATGAAATTGACCATGAACTGATTGAAATTGGCCACAAAGTGAATGAAATGAATTTTTGACTATCAACCTGATGGAATCTTGGAAAATAAGTAGGTTGGTTAGATAAAGTAGCATATCCTAACCTCAAATTCTGGTATGTCAAGTAACTCATTGTGGTTTAAGAGATATATTTATTAAATGAATAAAGAACGAAATGAATAAAAAGAGAGAATTTTTTTTTATATATACTTATATATACACATTTATATAAATATGTATTAGAAAAAAATGTAGGGGAGTAAAAGTTCTCCTTGTCAAAAATAAAAAGAAAAAGAAAAAAAAAGTATAAAGGTGGAACAGTGAGTTGGGGTCGACCAGGTTTGGACCCGGTCGATCGGGTCAGTGGGACAGTGACTCGAGGTCAACTGGGTCTAAACCCAATCTACCCCAACTCGCTGTCCACACTTTTACAATCAGCAGATTATGGGTGAGGTTATAGCTACGGAAATAGTTACAGTTATTATCCGTAGCGAAAGATAGCCCCAACTTTCGCAGCTCAAAAAGCTGAAAAAATAAAGGCATTTTTGACCTAAGACATGGGGCGTACAGCTGAGGCTTATTCTTGGGAGGTAAAAAGTTAGTGGGCTTCGAAAGGTTGACGGGCCATATATGAGTCGTACAGTTGGAAATTTCTCTCAAAAGAAGGCGCGAGCGTGTCCACCACCTTGTTGGCGGTGCGTTTGCAAAAGCCAGAGTTCGTTTTGCCTCTGTCGAGACTCAGGATCTGTGCATCCATTGTGGCCCACTTTCTGAGATGATCCGATTATGTGCACCGTCCATATTCTCTTCACTACCACAAATAACCTATTTGCCCATGGTCATCCTTCATTGAGTATCCTAACCTTCGATTCTTGAGTCGAATGCGAGCCATTAAAATATTTCTATTCACAGTTCTAAATTCATCTTGGTATATTGGTGGTCAAGATAATTTTTAAAGGAATTTTTTTACCGAGCACACAACATGGACGGTTCAGATCATTGGACCATTCAACTTGTGGCCCCAGTGCCAAGCGACACACGCTGGACTCTGAGTCGCGACGGAGGCGAAAAGAACACAAAAAGCCGCGCCGCTTTATCTTTCTCATCCTTTCGAAGCAATCGCCTGCCTCTCTCTCTCTCTCTCTCTCTCTCTCTCTCTCTCTCCATGATGGCTTGGAACTCTCGGGAATCCGAATATCTTCATGGAGAAGGAAGAAAGCAGGGTAAGGTTCTGTACATTTGGATCTTGAAAAGGCTCAGCGATAGGAAGAAGATTCTTTGTTTCGACGACGATGACGAAGGAGAATCAGCAGAGTTCTTTTGGAGTTTCTGAAGATGTCCCTGTTGTGTTGGAAGTGGAAATCGAGGAGGGATTTGGCTGCGTTGATGAATCACATAGCAGACTGGCGCGTGATCCTGAATTAGATGGTAGATATCTCTTGGAATCCGCTGCGATGGATTTTGGCCAGGGGAGTTCTGCCCTTCCACCCTATGGAATCTCTTCTTCAGGTTCGTAGATTTTCGCTATTGTAAAATTATACGAGTGTTCTAATTATTTTGGAGATACAGTATGATTTTCGATTTGAAGAAGCTGGGTCTGTGTTTGAGTGGGCGATGGTGCATGTGGGGCCCAATGTTCTGTGATACTGAGCTGTTCATACAGGTAGCCCTGTTGTTGCAGACAAAAAAAAGCCTTCACGTGATCGGTGTAGGCGAGGCCAAAGCACATAAAAGGGCCAAACAAATGCCAAAAAGGCTAAACCAAAACGAGAGACAAGGCACAAGGGATTTAGGTGGTTCAGCAATATGCCAACACAGAGCTTTCTTCTTCAGTATAAATAAGAGAAACAGAAATATAAGAATTACCTCTCTCGCACTTGTACAAGGAATTCCACACCAAGGAATACCCTGGAAGATGAATACAGTGAAACACTTCACTCTACCCATGTCCCTGCTTATATAGACCATATAAAGTGAGAGAGCATGTAACAAAGCCCTAGAGAAACATGCTTCACCTCATGTACCTGGCCGTACTTATAGACGCACGGACACACGCACAAAGACAGAGAGAAATAAGGAAACAAGGTAGGGAGAGACTCTCCCACTGGGAGACGTCAACACCCAGGACGGTGCTCTCCACCGTCATAACATTCTTCTACTTGAAGACTAGTTTCTCTAATAATCAGTGTTGTCATGTGCGACCACGTATGCGCATATCCATATGCAAATCGCATATGCGACCATGACACATATGTGATTGCATATTGGCCATGGCACATTGAATTTTATTTTTATTTTTTTGGAAAAAAACAATTTTTTTCATATAAAAATGCTTCCAAATCTCCTCCATTTATAATATTCTCACTCCAAAACTCTCTTACTCTATTTTTCTCTTACATTTCTTAATTACAAGTGGTCATAATCTCTCTCTCTCTCTCTCTCTCTTGTATTTTTTGTTTCCAAGTGATCTTAATCTCACTCTCCTACATTCCCTCACTCTTGGAAGTTGGAAGATTAAGATTCAAGCACTTTCAAGTTTCAAGGAAGATAGCTTGTTGATTTTCTACAATAATAAATAAATAGCTTCTTGATTTTGTTGTTACTTCTTGTTAACTATATTGTTAAATGTCGACAACTTGATGTTTAATTCATTGTTTTATTGATTTTATCTCTCTCAAATGTATTTTAAATATGTAAAATTAATTATTTAATAACTTAGAAAAGTTCTCCTTAGTTTCTTATATATTTTTACATTTTTTGAATTTTTCCCTATTTATATATATATATATATATATATATATATATATATATATATATTATGTTTTTAAGAAAAAATAAAATATGCAGTCGCATATGCGATTGTGCGATCGCACATGCACATAGGCATATGCGATCGCACATGATCGCATATGCGATTCGACAACATTGTTAATAATGTGAAAAACACTCCCAACAACAGTTGCCTAAATGTCACCAATCGTTATGTAACAACAAGCGCATATGCGATCGCACATGATCGCATATGCGATTCGACAACATTGCTAATAATGTGAAAAACACTCCCAACAACAGTTGCTTAAATGTCACCAATCGTTATGTAACAACAAGCCCAAGAGAAAGCTTTTCCTTTACAATGAGCTTCGTCAACATATTTGCTATGTTGTTGTTGGTGTGAATCTTCTATAATGAGATTTGACCATCTTCCACCATGTCATGAACAAAGTGATACTGAACATTGATGTGTTTGGTCTGAGTATGAAATACCAAATTTTTAGCCAAGTATAATGCGCTCTAAATGTCACAATGAATCACTACCACTTTTTTCTTGAATTTCATTTCTTCTAACAATCTCTTTAACCAAATAGCTTCCTTGCATGCTTGTGTAGTTGATATGTACCTGTTACAATGAATCACTACTAATTTTTGCTTGAATTTCAATTCTTCTAGCAACCTTTTCAACCAAATAGCTTCATTGATGCTCGTGCATCTGATATTTATTTTGTTTTTGTAGTAGAAAAGGCCACCATTGGCTACAATCTTGACATCCAATTAACCACACCGTTGGCCAAAGAAAATGTATAACCTGTTGTAGATCTTCATTTATCACAATCTCCTATATATTCTGTATACACAAACCCAACTAACTCTAAATTTTGGCCACTATAACAAATAGCTACCTCAGAGTACCCTTCAAGTAACAAAGGATCCACTTCACAACTGTCCAATGATCTCTCCCCGAATCCACTTCACAACCAAGACCACAAAGGAACAAATAATTAATAGATTTTTCGAACCGTACCTCTTCAAGGATCTTGCAATCAAGTGCAGTCGTAGGAGATCGATTTATCAAATAACAAGCTGTATTAACAACTTTCGCTCAAAAACATTACTTGAACCTAACCGAACTCAGCATCCTCCTAACCCAATACGTAAGTGTACGGTTCATATGTTCTGCAACTTCGTTTTATTGTGGAGTACTAGGGGTCGTGTAGTGTCTCTAAATGCCACACTCATTGCAAAAATCTTTAAATTATTTTGAGGTGTATTATCCTCCATTATTAGTTCTCAGACACTTAATTTTCTTTTCCTTTTGATTTTCAACTAATGCTCTAAATTTGGTAAAATAAGTGAAAGTGTCACTTTTCCTTTTCAACATGTAAACCCATACTTTTCTGGAGGAATTGTCAATAAAAGAAATAAAATACTTCAAACCTCTCAAAGATTCTACATGAGCCTCCTAAGTATCAGAATGAATAAGATTTAAAAATCCTTACTTTTGACAATAGATGAGGGAAAACGAGCTTTATGAGCTTTCTAAATGGGCAATCATTATAAAAATTTAAATTAATAGACTTTAAACCAGGAAATAAATTTTGATCAAGTACCTATAGTCTTTGCTTGCTCATGTAGCCCAACTTTTGTGCTAGATTGTAATAGAGTTTGTCACGACATTAAAAACAATTGTATCGCCAACCAAGGTATCTCTAATCAAATGATATAAACTGCTCATTAACTCTCATTTTGCCACCACCATCGCCCCTTTACAATTTTTAATCGACTCTTTTCACCAGAAAATTTATAGCTATCTTCATCAAACTTTCCCAATGATAGAAGACTCTTCTGCAGGTTTGGTATGTACCGCACACAACAAACTGTACGTGTGATATCGTCAAACATAGTAATTCTAACATATCCAATCCCCACAATTTTATGTGTGCTATCATCACCCATGTAAACTGTGCCACCATCACATGATGGATATGTGTAAAAATAATCTCTATGTGGAGTCATATGGAACGAATCACCTCAATCTAAGATTCATTGATGGCTCAGGTTCTCTTCCAAAATCAATGGAGACAACACTTCTCTGTCCTTGGATGAATTGTCTTTCTCAACTAGATTTCCTTGGAAACCCATTGAATTCGATGTTTGATCATGCGAATTAGGTTTGTAAATTTTTTTATTTTCTTTCTTAAGTCTATAACTTTTGCACAAGTAACCCTTATTTCCACAATTCCAACACTTACCTACTTTGTGCCCTTTTGACGTGGATCTTGTCTGATCTTTCTCATCAATACCTTTCTCGATAGATCTTCCTCTGACCATCATAGCATCACCAACAGATTCTCGATGCGTTTTTTTACGAGACTCTTCAGTAAGCAATGTGGACATGGCTGACACCATAGTGAGATCTGGGTTGTTGTTGAGATTCATAATCAAACCATCCCATGAATCTGCATTGAATATAACAAAAGCGCGACCTTTTCTTCATCGTCAATTTTCACGTTGACCATCACCAATCTGTTAATCAGGGTGTTAAACCCATTAAAGTGTTCTTGCAAGGAGACCCTTCATCTTTAAGTTGTATAGTTTGCTGTCGGAGAAATATCTTGTTTGACATCGATTTCCCTTTTTATGGGTTTTGCAATTTGTCCCACAAACCTTTTGTAGTGGTTTGATCGGACATGTCGAACAAAACCGAATCATCCGAAGTAAGAATAAGATTTGCCATGTTAATTGATTTTTCTCTTCAAATATCTCTTCTTTCATCTCTTCAAGCTACTTTTCTCTTCAAGATCTGTCTAACTTTGGCACATCGAATCTAGTAGAACTCGATTCAGCCATCTGAAACACAAAACATCAACACTGATCTTGTGCTAAAAGGTTTCTCAACCTTCGACTTTGATACCAATTATTGCGGAAAAACGTCTGCATGTGATCAGTGTAGGCGATGCCAAAACACAAAGAAAAAGGGCCAAACAAAAGCCAAAAGGGCTAAACCAAAGCAAGAGATAATAGGCATAGAGATTTACGTGGTTTGACAACATGCCTACTCAACGGGGCAACAACGCAGAGTTTTCTTTTTCACTATAAAAAAGAGAAACAAAAGTACAAGACATCTCTCCCAATTGTATAAGGAATTCCACACCAAGGAATGCCCTACAAGATGAATACAATGGAACACCTCTCTCTACCCGTGGCCCTTCTTACATAGATAAACATCACAGGCGAGTGCACGTGCTAAAGTCCAAGGGAACTAGGCTTTAGCTGCACCTACGTATGTAATTAGGTATGTACCTAAAATGGTGTGCCGTAAAGGCCGTTACTTAAAGGTAACGGTGGTAACTGTTACATGTTATGGGGTCGTAAAGGTCGTAATGGCCGTTACGGATAAAATGACCCGTAAAGGCTGTTACAACCCCTGTAACGGCCCGTTATGTCCCCCATAAAGGCTGCAATGGCCTTGTAACGGCCCGTTATGGGGCCGATACATGTTTTTCGAATTTTTATCAATATAAAAAAGAGAGACCGTAACAGCCGTTACGGGGGCCGTAACGGCCGTTACAGCCCGTATCGTAAAGGTAACAATGGTGGCCATTACAGCCATTGTTACGGCTACCGTTACCGTTACGGAATACCTACCTATACAGAGGAGATGGGGAGATGTCTCCCATGAGGAGACTACTTATGGAGACATCTAAGGATGCCACTGCCTCAGGACTGCAAAAGGTCCACTGGGGAAAGTCTCCATTATCTCCCCCATTAGAGAGTCCTGGTCATTGAATTGGTGACATGCATGTGGACTGTTGCAGCCAATTGTGTATGTTTAACAAGGGAAAAATGGGACCAGTTGGATGGTTAGGATCGTCCCATGGGAAATTACTTCTTTCATCTAAGACATGAAGTAAACTTGGGCCCCTTAAAGTAATCTAAACTGTTCTGGCTGGCTTCATCAGTCTGGTTGCATATACATCCCCTTTCAGATGTTCATCGCGGCAGAATTCATGGCTTTGCAAATGGACTGTTGCAGCCAATGGTCCACATTTAGCAAGAAAAAAGGGGGCCCAATTGAATGGTTAGGATCATCCTATTGGAGATTTTTTTCCAAATATCTCACATCCATAATTAGACCTATGATATTAACACTTTGAATCATTGTAATGGACCACTAACATTTTCCATTGTCAATTTAAAGTCTGCAAATCTGACATTTCAACCACAGGCATCCACCATGGGGCCTACGAATTAGACGATCTGCATTCACCAACACGGGTGCCGTGGAGTGGCAGTTGCTTAAGACTGGTTCCCGAGTGTTAAACCAATTTTAGCCTCTTAGAGAGATTACAGTGGACAAGAAGGTATGGCATAGTTGGTCAATGACATTTATTTGGAGACTAGTGTAGAGAATTTACAATGCACTATAAGTAACATATCGATTCTATGGCATATATTCCAAGACAGGTTTGTTGTGATGCACATGACTGATCCATCTGAATCCTCTCTCCATCATTTTGTCTCTTATCACGACTGCTATTAGGCTGCTTTGACCTCATTCCTAATTTGATCCTTCTTTCTCTTTCGTCTTGACATTTTCTCGTCTCTGCAACACAATCTCTGCTGATGATGCCTTCTAACCGGCCCATATAGCATAGCCGGTCCAATGGCTGTCCTTACAAAAAAGAAAAAAAGAAAAAAGAGAGAACTGCTGCTAATCTTTTTAGTGATTTTTTATTGAAGTTTGGTGGTTTTTTACTAGCCACATTTACCTGGAAATGGTTAGCACCTGTTACTTGCAGTCAGTCTGGTTTTACAATAATTCATGCACTATGTCACTTCTGAATCCTTTTTATTTAGGGTTTATCGATAGGAGTTTGCCTAGAGCAAATACTCTGCGTGTGGAGATAGCAAGTGCCAACAAACCAGAGTCATCACCAAGTCAGATTAATTTGAAAAGATCAAAAACTGAGAGGCAGAGAGAGAATTATATACGTGGTGACAAAGCAGCACAATTGTTTGATGACAAGATATCTACACGAAAGAAGGTCTGAACCATTGAAAGGTTTTTATGAAGTTGTTTCATGAATGCTTTATTTATTTATTTATTTTTTTGAATCTGACAGATGATGGCATTTGTTATTTTATCTTGTTTACATATTTGATTTTGTTTTTTGTGTATGCATTTCTTCTCATTACATGCCTGTTGGTATTGTAACTGGAATATCTGTATTCTGCAGATTAAAATATTGAAGCGAATAGCTACTGTGAATGATGACGGTACTGTAGAATTTGTATTTCCTCTCAGTGTCAAACATGGAAGTTTTCATTTGGTACGTCAAGATGTTTCTACTGAGGCCACTGATGAAGAACTTGTGGACTTGAGTGACATGCAATTTATACCACCTCTTCAAATAGCAATGCTTATAGTTGGAACTCGGGGAGATGTACAACCATTTGTTGCCATTGGCAAACGCTTGCAGGTCGTCAACCTATTCTTATTGATTTTTCTGTCTATTACCACAATTTTTACTATCGATGGAACATGGATTCTTACATATCCTTTAGGAAGGATGGTTCACTGGCTGAATGTGACAAAAAACATCACTCCTATGTATTAGTGTTCATGTCACTAAAATTTTTTAGCCCTTACTTCTACCTGAGATATCATGGATCATAGATGTTCACATGCAGGACCATGGACATCGTGTCAGATTAGCAACTCATTCAAATTTCAAAGAATTTGTGTTGGCTGCTGGATTGGAGTTTTACCCATTAGGTGGAGATCCAAAAGTTCTTGCTGAGTGTATGTGACCTACCTGCATGTTCTTTCTCATTTGGCGATCTCTTTTTGCATGGCCTCCTCTTGGATTTGCTACATGTTTTCTTCACATGTTCACAGAACCCATTTTCACATTGCTGATAACATCGGGATAATTTTTTTAAAAGGTAAATTATCTTTATTTGAAACACCAAAGACTAAACAGAAAACCAGCCAGTGACAGACAAGCTGGCCCAGCAACTGCAATACAGATCCCCTACTGTAGGAATGCGTGATAGAGCAGATCCTTCCACTACATACTTCTATAATCATAAGTCAGCAAATCAGTACTAGACACTACTGCCTTTGTATGGAAATTAGTGAAATCATTTGCTTCACGACCCACCCACTGAAAGGAGATCTGCATTCCCCTATAAAATCCAATGCTTTATCTACCATGTTTGCAACATACTCTTTCCGGACACAGCCCAGATAGCATTTTTTCCAATCACCTTATACGACCATTGGGATAATTCCTCCATCCTGTTTTTTTTTTTTTTTTGGTCCTATTGCCCACAGTGACCTTGTACAGGGAACTCCTATACCTTGTTTATGGAACAAAAGCTGAAACCATCTAGCATTGTTGTCATTGCTTACCATGATATCGAATATTTTCTTGTGACCTCCAAAGCAACTCTTCATTGTTATCAAGATAATTGACCTTGAAGGGTTTGATACCTTGAGTGGAGAAGATCATATGTATGAATAAAACCCCTAAATCTTCATTCATTTGAAAGAAGAAAGATCTGTTCTGTTTCACCTTTTTTTAGATTGCCTTTTTGATGAAAAACTATAATTCTTGATGATCAATCATGTGTGCAAGAGAGATGGTTTAAGGGGGGTCGTTATAGGATCTCATTGTAAAAAGTATGGTAGTACTCACCAAATTACAACGCCAGTTTTGAAAGAACTAGGATCTAATTAGAGTTGCAGACTTCTCAAAGAGGATGGGAAGGCAACACATGCTAGAGAACTCAAAATATTCATTTGAGGGAGGGCAAAATGTACTAAGAAACTCAATATCGATTCAAGGAGAGAGGGAAACACATGCTAAAGCAAACTTGTGCTAGAAAACTCAAAATATTCGTTCAAAAATCTATGGGAGAGGTTTTTGGAAGCAGTGTGTTAATGGTTGTGGCTATGGTTCTACTGCTCACCTCTCTGGTCCTGGGATGTGTTGAGAATATTGTTTTTTTTATATAGGGGGTATTATTGGCAATTTTGCTTTTATTACTTAAGTATATAGGGAGAAAGAGTCGGGGTTGTGTAGCCTTAGTCTTCTCTTCTCTTCTCTTAACTTTCTCCTCCTTTTCTCTTCTTTTATTCTATTTCTCTTTTCTATACTAGCTTACATGGTATTGGAGTGATCCTAGAAGTGGTTTGGACCCGTAATTCCTCCTGATCTAACATAAGATGCTGGATCTAATTTTTTAGGGCCTTCCAAACAATTTAAAAGTTGTGACGATCTCCGATGTTTCTCACTGGTAGGGAATTACGTGTTATGAATTCCAAGCTGTCCCTTATAAAGCTTTGAGAAGCTAGTCTCTCTAACAACTTCGATGGAGGGCCGATGCTAAATCCGGAGGAGACGGATAGATGGATCGGGATGCTCAACATTGCAGGCGGCTCCTCTCTCAACTAATTTTTGTTCCACCGATTCTACTCGCTCTGTATCAAGGGAGTTGACTTGGTTCTGTATGTTTGGATGTATTTGGGTCTGCTCCAGCCTCCATGTCATTGCTTTTGCATGGCTAGTTGGGAAAAAGTAAGATCTTGGTCAATATCCTTGCCATCGACAAACTAAGGAGAAGAAAATCCCAATTTATGCATAGTATGCCTTTAAGAGTTGGTGAATCATCTCTTTATGCATTTCAGTTATTCCTCGCATATATAATAATAGGGTGTTCCACTATAAATAGAGTTCCCTGGTAAGGGTGTTTTTAAAGGCAGTGGCAGTTGAAGTTGATTGATGAGTATAGGCCAGGGCGTCTCTCTCTCTCTCTCTCTCTCTCTCTCTCTCTCAGGGGTGGGGGGTCTCATGGTTGGTTTGAATGGGCTAATTCTTCTCCTTTTTTTTTTTTTTTTTTGTTCTTCTTAATTTGTTTTTTAATTTATATGTTGTGTTCTGATCAGTCTTTCATTTGCATTTTCCTCCAAATATGCTTTGTGCAAATCTTTAGTTTAAAATTGCAGTGGCATCATCTCTGGTTAACTTGCATCTTCTTTCTAGGCTGGCTTATGGTATTCATTATATAAGAAAATTTTGCTTCTGTTCTCTCCGAATTTCTTTTACATTTTTCATATTTCATCTAAATTGGATTTTTGTTTATGAGTAAATAGCTGAATTTTTAACTGGAGCTATTACCTTGTGACATTTAACCCTTTGGAAATTTAGAATTTGGAAAGTATGGGTCTGATTCTCCATTTTCAGTTTGATTAATTGCCAAATACACAAATTTCTTCAAGTTCCACCTTCTAACAATGATTTTCATTTTGTTGATAGACATGGTCAAGAATAAAGGTTTCTTGCCATCAGTACCTTCTGAAATATCTATTCAGCGAAAGCAGCTAAAGGAAATCATATACTCTTTACTTCCAGCATGCAAAAACCCAGATGTTGAATCTGGTATCCGTTTTAAAGCAGAAGCCATAATTGCCAATCCCCCAGCATATGGTTAGGTTTCTAACTGATATTTGCTTTTCTCTAATGCTCTCTCTCTCTCTCTCTCTATTTACTCATGTTTGATAACTGATTTTGTTATTACTTGTTTGGAACTATCAATAATTTAATATATATTCAGAGCATTGCAGGATTGATACCATAAATTGTCAGGTCATCAAGACTCTTACTAGCTCCATGCATAAAATTCAAGTGATCTAAAATTAGGTAGAACATATCAATTCCTGCAATTTATGTAAGGCATTCTAGAAAGCACACTTGTGTTGTTTGGTGCGGTTAATGTATGCTACCAGCAAGGTCCTGAAAACAGTTAAGCAATGACTGTTATGGCCATTATGAAAAAAATGGCCCGTTATGGGCCAATAATGGTTGTTAAAAAAGAAGAAGCTGTAACAGCCATTATGGCCTGTGTTGTAACGGCAACAATGGTGGTCGTTATGGCCATTACAGTAATTGCTTAACCGTTTTCAAGACCTTGCTGATAGCAGTTAACAAATATGCTCCCCTTCCCTTTTGCCATACAACATCCCCTACCTTTTGCATATTTGTAAATTCTCACTGCCTTTTGCTTATTTGTAAATACTCCCCTGCCTTTTTTTGCATATTTGTCAACTCCTGTTGGTATTTAACATGATGTAGCAGAATTTAGGTTTTCAAAATCTAGATTTTTGCTTCACTCTAATGGATCTCCCTCCGCGATCATGCCATATTTCAGTAACGCAAAACATATATCCCATAATGCATAGTTATGAAAATTTGCCCATTTTTCCGCTGTTGATCTCTTGACGTAGAGTCTCTCTTTGATCTATTGTAGGTTAAGGAGGTTGGAGAGCCATGTCAGATCCTTTGGTAGGAGCCAAGGCTGACCTGAACCGTCCAAAGAGTGGGCCTACAGATGGGCGTGCACACATGTGGGAGAATGGAGGTGCAGACATCCCACCTTTTCCTTTTCTCTTCCATTCTCCCTCTAGCTCTCACTTTGGACGTCCAAGGGCTCCTCTTGTATTTGCCTCATATATATATGTGGGAAAAGGTTCTATGTGCTCGAGCTCATGGGAACTTCCCATGAGGTCGAGCTGTGGGGCCCCACCGTGATGCGTGTCGAACATCTACCCCATCAGTCAGATGCACCATTCCATGGTGGGCCCAGGGCTTAAAAATCAAGTCAATCCGTGACTTGTGTGGGCCACACCACATACAAAAGTTGAGAGGGGTTTCCCTCCATTAAAACATTCATAACCATTTGTTCGGCCCACTGAGATCTGGTTCATAAATCCAGCCCATCCATTATGTGTGTCCCACTTGGATGAGGGGTTAGACCAAGTTTCAGACACATCCAAATTTCAGGTGGGCCCCACCAAGTGCTTTTATATGTTTTAGCTATGTCTTCACATGATTTTAGATGGTATAGCCCACCTGAGTTCCGTATACGGCTGATTTTTGGCATATCTCATAATTTAAAGGGGACCCATCAAATGCACGGTGTTGATGTTCGACACGCATCATGGCGGGGCCCACACAACTCGACCTCATGGGAAGTTCCCATGAGTTCGACCGCATAGAACCTTTTCCCTATATATATATATGAGGAATTGGGTTTTCAAGAAGTGCGCCATATTATGGTACCCCACCACCCTATAGGTCTTTGTTGTACCCTACTATGAAGGAAATGCGTTCACCCTCCCAATCCATGCACCCCAACTATATATTGATGGGATTTTGATGAAACACAATGGAATACATGTTTTAAAATCCTTAATTAATCCTAAGGATTTCTATCTTGATCATTCCACATTTCACAAACAAAACACAAACCATACATCATAAGATCATACTTTTTTGCGGAAAAATTGCTCGATATAGTCGCTGTCGATCTCCCAATCGAAGGAGCCTCTCCCCGATCTATTACAAGTGTAGGAGGGCGAGAAACTGTGTTATGATCTTTGGTAGTGGTCAAGATCTGACCTGAGCCGTTTGAGGAGTGGACTACACACGTGGATGGGAGATGAGGAGGTGGCACTCCACCTCTTCCTCTCTTCTCTACTCTCTCTCTCTCCCTAGTTCTCTCTCTCTCTCTCACAAGCTATGGGCATTTAAGGGGGCTTAGACGTCCAGGGGTCTTTCCCTCCCTTCCTCCTGGATAGGATCTTAAATAAGGAGGATTAGGGTTTCGAGAGGTGCACCCAGTATAATGTTCCATTACCCTACATGCTTTGAGGTATCGTACTATGACGAAAACCTATCTACCTTCCTCATCCATGTGCCCCAATTGTCTAAATCCCTCCATTAATGCAATCCCACGCTATTCCCAGGAGTGGTTGATTGTTTTTGGTCATTGACTGTCCTTTAAGTAGGTTTTAAAACAAATCAATGGTTAACACTAGAGCTGGGCATCGAGTCGAGTTGGACCGAGTTAGGGCCAACTTGATTCGATCCGGTTTTGAAATAAACCTCACCCGAACTCAATATTGAGTCCAGCATGCCTGACTCGATCTGAGTTCGGTCTGGCCTGGACTGATCCGGACCGAGTCCGATTCGATCAAAAGTACCGAGTCAGGTCAAGTTGGCACCGAGTTGGATTGAGAGATGAGGGAGGGAGGGAGTACAGAGGAGAGGGAGGAGGAGGAGGAGGAGGAGGAGGAGGAGGAGGGTGATGGTGGTGGGTGGTTGCTGGGCTTGGAAGAGGTAGAGGAGGATGAGGGAGGGAAGGAGTAGAGAGGAGAGGGAGGAGGAGGAGGAGGAGGAGGAGGAGGAGGGTGATGGTGGTGGGTGGTCGCTGGGCTTGGAAGAGGTAGAGGAGGATGAGGGAGGGAGGGAGGGAGGGAGGGAGAGGAGGAGGGTGATGGTGGTGGGTGGTTGCTAGGCTTGGAAGAGCGGGATGAGGGAGGGAGAGAGAGAGGTTGGGATCAGGTCGGGGTAGGGTTAAAGAGTCGGGTCGAGTCAAGTCTAACCGGATTGAGTTTCAGGTCGAGTCTGGTCGAGTTACTGGGTAACTTGAACTCGACTTGGTTTGAGTTCGGATTGGGCAAAGCTTGCTCGGTTCGGACCGACTCACCCATTCGGTTCGAGTCGAGTTGGATCAGACCGAGTCGGACGAGTCGAGTTAGCCAGGTCTGGTTGTCCCATGCCCACCTCTAGTTAAAACTCAAAGTTAACAGTTAAATGCCTACGATTAACCAATAGAAAACTATAAAAGAGTCGATCAACCTTTAAAACACTTGATGGAAGGTCCAAACCCCATGATAAACTAACATACAAATGTTCTGAGCAAATCAAGCGGATCCCATGTTGTATCGTGTAGATTCTGATGACCTTATTGTGAAGTAAACCTATTTACCTTCCTCATCCATGCACCCCAATTGTCTAAATCTCTCAATTGATGCAATCCCATGCGGTTCTGAGGAGTGGTTGATCGGTTCTTCTTGATCATTGAGTGTGCTTTAAGTAGGGTTTAAAACAAATCAACGGTTAAAGCTTAAAGTTAGCAGTTGAATGCCTACGATTAACCAATTGAAAACTATAAAAGAGTCGGCCAACCTTTAAAACACTCGATGGACGGTCCAAACCCCAAGATCAACTCACATACAAATGTTCTGGCCATTATTCAAACGTTATGGCCCTGTAACAACCTGTTGCATAGAGAATTTTCTCGGGTGATTGGTACGACCCCGTAACGTGTACGGGACCACCAATAACGTTACGTAATGACTGTTAACCGTTTTTTAATACATTGAACTAGACCAAAGAATAATCAATTCATAAAACATATGTCGAGGAGCAACTAAATATTGGTTTTCTAGGGCATTTCCCCAACATCTACCAACCTTAAGCAAATTCCCTGCCACCACAAGGTCTAGATCAACAGATCTTAGCCATTAAATCTCCATCAGGTTTGATTTAAAACAAATCAACGGTTAGAACTCAAAGTTGATAGTTGAAAACCTATGATTAACCAATTAGAAACCATAGAAGAGTTGGCCAGCATTTAAAATACTTTATGGATTGTTCAAACTATAAGATGAGCCCAAATACCAGTGCTCTTGGCAGACCAAGTGGATCCCGCGCTAGATTATGTGGTCCTGATGGACTTGATGAAAATACCTAGATCACCCACTTTTAGTGGTCATGCAGTAGCCTCGTAAAGTGAACCAATGCATCAACAGTCGAGCCGTCTTGGCCCACACATCCTCAAGTCTAAGGATATATGATGGAGCTAGTGCAAACCACATGTTTTATTCTAGCCCGGACGTGATGGGTCTTTCAGCCTAGAAACCTGCAAGCATCCTACCAACGTAAGTGACCAACATCCCAATATAGTGTATCATCTATGGCGACAGACACACTTTTGCTGGGTAGGGCGAAGGCACAATGACATCAAGTCGGGCTGGATGGTGGAGACCATCCATCTTAACACGCAGTTTGCCCCCCACAAAAGAGGACCATCTATCAACAATCAAAGGTTTATCCTATTATATGTATGGTCATGGCCAAGGCACTGAGATTCATGGACCACATCTCTCCCTTGGCCAATGGCTGATGTGTGCAATCTTAAGAATGTGTAAGGACTTAAAGAGGTAAAACCCCTTAAATCCACGAATATAACAAATATGTTCATACACAATAACTAAGGTATATGAATGAAAGAAGATCAATGCATAACCAGGTTAATGTATAACTAGGTCCAAGAGCAACCAAACATTGGTTTTCCAGGGCATCACCCCAATAACTGCCTCTGTTAAATTCCGTCAAAGATCTTGATAGAATGTGTAGGGTCTGTAAATGCTATTATATTCGAATTATTGAAGTTAGATAAAGACCGTTTTGCCATCATTTTGTTTCAAAACATGCCTTTCACTACAACCCGCTCCATCTACATGCACACATTTTTCATGTCATGGTGACAAATATTGTCGAGATTTTGAATATGTGGTGATATTTTCACAAAAAGTAACTAAACTATATTATTGTGATAACATCATGATATTTTCAAAGCAGAAGAAAATTTTAATTTTTCACTATTGTCAGGAGATTGTCCCAATGTTAATGTGAAAATCATTTAAACTTTTAACCAAATCAATATATAATTATATATTATATTTTAAAATAATTTATTAATTTGTAATTAAAAATAATATATATATATATATATATATATATATATATATATATATATATATATATATATATATTTATTTTTAGAGTGATTTTCCTGATAATATACTGAAAAAAATCTCTAGATTTGAAAGTCTCCTGTGAAATTCCCAAATCGAGAAATTCCCGAGAACAAGATTTGTCACTAAAGGTTCATGGACCCTATGCATGTGTGAGCCCTATGCAATAGTCATCTTAAGTGTTGATGCCGGGCCACACATCGACCCGCAATATTGTGTATATCTATGCCATTTGGCATGTGTGCTCCCATGAATTCTGTCATCAAAATTGATTATACAATGAGCCACCCATCAAGCTGTGGGATCATGCATGTGTGGGGTCCATCCAACATCAATCTATGCTGATCTTGTGTACGTGGGGCCCATCCCACATCAATCCATTTCAAGTTTCATATGTGGAACCCATCCATCGATCCTCCAATTTGCATATGCGTTTTACAATGTTGCAAAAGGCAACGGGCTTTGCAAATACGGAAAAGGCGGGGTCTTTCTTCTATAGCAAATGGGGAGGGATATATGTAGAAAAAAAAAACTCATAATCTAAACATCTGACCATTTTTAGGTACCTGTTTGGATGCATTGAACCAAATAGCCTTTTGATGGCCTCCAAGTAGTTGTTTGACAACTGTTTACACGCAAATAAAGAAATGGTGAAGATTGGATGGCTAGGTTCCAGTCTGTCTGATCGTTGTCTATCCAATTTGGACCCATTATTTTAATGGCTTAGATCAGCCATGGTCTTGCTTATGTACCAAATGTGACACAACTTGATCTTTAGGCCTTATTCTTTAGGACATTAGTACCCTGCAAAATGTGGGCCTCACCGTGAAGGTCACCTTGAACAAAAAGCACACCAGTTTGCTCATTAGGTGGACCACACTGTTGGAATAAATGGACAACCAAAGGTCTGATCAGTATACATGTGTGGCCCACCTATGAAGCGGATCAGACTTATTTTCAGGAAGGATGGTCTTCATGGTGGGGTCAGGGGTCTATCATTTGAAGGGTAATGATTCCCTAACATGTGTACATGGGCATGTGTTGGGTGATTTGTCGCATCAATCTCTTCTCATGTGTGTCCCCTTAGCATTCCTCCTTTTACTTTGGGAAGCACAACTTGTTCTTCTTCTCTCCAAAAATCAATCATATCGGTCTTTTGCAAGTTGGCCTTCTATACCCTATTTCATTGGGTGGCTAAAAATGGGGACTGCAGCAATGCATCCAAACACACGACAAAACCTGCTTGTTGGTTCAAAGTGACGGTTTCATCCTCAAAACGTATGTTTTGAGGGTACGTCAAAATGGCCCCTAAAGTGAGAACCAAAATTGGAATCTCTTGCTCGCTGCTATGGTTCATAGTTATATGGCATGGAGTTGTTTCAGAGCATTTATCAACGATGTGCCTATTTTACATGGACTCTTCCAAGTAGTTGTGTTACATCTTGGTAGAATCCAAACTAACACGTATGGTTCACAGATGACATCCTAATGGATCATTGTCTTGCACGGCACCCACCTATAGTACATGGGATGTATAGCACTCACAAACAGTACATGTTGAATGACTGACATATTTTATCATCATCATTATCACCTCTCCGCAGCTATTTGGGATAGGCCTTATGCATTCTTCCGTATTAGAAAGGGAACATTTGTTATTCAGTAATTGTACCGTGCTCTACTGGAAAGTGGCGTTTATTTGCAAATAAGTTAAAATAAATTGCCTAGTCCAAGAGTCCTAATTGTCGGGGTTTGACAAATCTGATACTACGATGTTAGGTGTTGGCTTTGAAAACCCATATTTGTGTCCCATGCAACATCATGGTGGGCTTATGGCGTTTAAGAGTTGCTGGAATCAGTGCCAGTCATCGTTCCTATGTGTGCATCCACTCATATTCTCCCATTGTTATACTCAGTTTGTTATACTAGCTTGGGTGTTGCCTTTTTTTTATTTTTTTATTTTTTTTTGTATTAAAGGGCTTTGATAGTTTTTAGTAATTTGCACAATTCGCTTGCACATACCCACATTTCTTGCGGATGGGAGTAATTCAGTTTTCTGGTCTTTCAAGCCTACATATTATCAGTGCCGGTCACTGTAAGCATGTCACTTCATCTCTTCTTGGTCATGCAAAAGAATGTAAGCATTTTCTATATAAATGAAAGAAAAAGATGCACAGAATTATTGCTGGTCATATGCCCAAAGCAAACCTAGCAGGCAAACTGGGCTGAGATTGTTTCTAAGATCTGATTGGATGGAGCTGAGTGCTGCGACCTCTTCAGTTCCTGCTTAGCCATGAAAAAGAAGTAAAAAAAAGAAGAAGTCTAGAACTGGTGCGTGTTTCACTTCAAACCATCGCAATTTGGTTCGAGTGTAGGAGCCAGGAGCAGGGTTGCAGCATTCCCTTTCCCACAAAAAGAGTATAACAAGCGTCTGTTGTCCAACGTCATACCTGAAATGCAATGAATATGGAATCTCAACAATTTGGTTGATTACAGAAATTCCCTTTAATGGGTTATCATTTGATCTGGTTCGGAGTAATTAGAAAATTCCAACAATTTGGTTGTTCACATCTACCTCTGCACAAGAATATAAGCTGTTGCTTATGTTTTTGTTTTTAGCTTTCTTATGCAACTATCCTTCATGATCCATGTTGATGACTAAATCTGGACGACTCTCCACTCCGACTTGCGAACTCTGAACTGCTTTAGCTTCTCGAACCTGCACACTTGCAATGAGCAAAGGAGACCCTGGTCTAGGCAGGGGACCCTCTGATGCCTAAGTCAGGTCAAGGGAATCTAGGTCTTAGTTCGAGTGTAGTAGGAGAGTGCAAGATGTTGCGTACCTATAGCAATGGAGTCTCATTGTATTTATACCTGCTTATCAGACGGTCTAGGTCCGTTAATCTCGGCATGATATGCTCAATCAGTGAGATACTATGATCGTGGAGATATTATCTGTAATCCGGGGAACATGTAGCGTACCATGCGTATCTGCGGGCGAGACAATCGGTTGTGTCCGTTTAAGGTAGTTTCTTAGTTTAACGCATGGTGTGTCTACATCTCGCCTCGGCCTCGGCTCGGGATCCTAAGCCAAAGAGGCCCTGACTCCAAGCCTCGGACCTAGACCAACACACATGAGCTTTTGCCATTGAGTTGTTAAGCGAGGACCGTGTCCCGAGTCCGAGCTGAGCTCCGGCCTGGGTTTATGGCGGAACCGGCCTTACTTGTCGGTCGAGTATTTTGGAGATCTCCCCTTCGAGCTCCAAGGTGGGTGGCGGATTCAACCCATTGAGTCGAGTTTCTCCGCAACGGGTGGCATGGATGCGAGTGGTCGGATGATTCGTCTCTGGTCGAGCAGTAGTGGGGCGGTCCGAGATCTTGCAAGCAGGTTCTGGTATGATCTTCACATCGACCGCCTCGGTCTGAACCGTCAACCCCAGTGCTAAAGCTCAACTGAGGTCGAACTGATCATCATCCTTCAGATCAGGCTAGTTTTACTCTTATGTATCCGATCCGGTTAGTGTGGCGTCGGACCTTGGAATTGAAGGGGCTCAGATCTTCACATAACAGAAGCTCTCTACTCTCTAAGTTTAGACATGGACTCGAAGAGTAAATACATACAGAAGATCAATTGTTTTCCCTATCATATCTTTCACGCGTGCGGGTGCGATTATGATTTCTATATTTGAAGAGATACGACCTCGGGGTATCTTGTCCGGGGGCCAACCTCCAGCAGACACGTGTTGACGGTTAAGATCTCGAATCATTGCTGAACCTATGGCTGACTGCCACGTATGCCATGGGAGACGTTCGAGCGATGTTTCCCTCGCCCGAGCGCTGCTTTCGTTACTCCAAGCTCGTAATCCAATGTCAGAAGTACGCGTCCTGACAGAGTTTGAACCAGTGATCTGCAGCCACGTATGTCCCGGAGTTGTCTCGCGACGATTCGACTGCGGCCATCATGCCTTCCCATTAATGCAGAGATCCTTCCCAGGCTATATAATTCCTAGCGTTTCGGAAACGCTTCTCACTTCTGCATTCCAAATTTGTGTGGCTGTTGGTTTCTTGAGGAGGCGATTTCCGGTGAAGGCGATTCCGATCGATTTGAATTTTTCGGCGAGGCGATTCCGACCGATCAGGGGTTTTTGACGGAGATGATTCTTAGTGGACGTTCGTTGAGCCTTTCCTCTCTTCCTTTAACGTCACTTCTTTTTCTTTGGCTTATACGGAATATCGTCTGATATGGATATGGTTCGAGAAGACTGATGATTCCAAGCCGGCAAGCTCGGATGATAGGAGAGGGGTGTTCGAAGGCCCCTTGGAAGCAGTGCCTCTGTTCCCTCCGCCCTGAAGAAACAAGGAGGCGGGGGCTCGGACTCGCCAGTTGGGCAAGAAGAAGGCCACCGGAGCCCCCCGAGACTCGACTACAGGCGTCGCCGAGATGCCTGAGTGGGCGGGCCTTGAAGGTTGTCTCAGGAGGCTCTGTATTAATGAAGTCCCAAATGGGGTGGATACGTTCGGAGTTTGAGATCCCAAATTCCGTGCAGATAAGGGCCTAGAGCCCCTCGACACCGCCGGTGCGCCTACTGAAGGGGAAGTCACCATTTTTTTTTGCGCGTTGCAATGTGGGCTCCAACTCCCCATGCACCCTTTCGTCCGAGCCCTAACTGCTTACCTGAGACTAGCTCCCGACCAACTCACCCCTAACGCTTGGAGGGTTTTGATCTCTTCCTTCGTCATCTGGTGTCAAGTTGGGAACCGAGAGTTGACACGGGATGAGTTAGTAAGCTTGTACTTGGTCAAGCATGACAGCTAAGAGCCGTGGTACTACTTCGCCACTCGAAGCAGCAAGGGGTCAGGGCTGGTCATGAATCTTTCGTCTTCTAACAAGGATTGGAAGAACAAATGGTTCTGGGTTTCGGGCGACTTAGAGGCGCTGGCGGCGGAGCTTGGAAACTTGATGACTCGGGTCCCCACTCGATTTACCACCCCAGGTCGGACCTTGCACCTTTTTTATTTTTATTTTTTGTATCTCTTTTCCTTTTGTTGTGATTTGACTGAAGCTCTTCTTTTATTTCTGTAGACTTCCCGAGGGGTTCGCCTCTCCTTACCTCGGACCTGAAGAATCAGGATGCTAAGGCCAGGGCGCGTTTACGAGACCTTCGCTCCTGGTCAGATTTGATCACAGCCGCCAATCTTCATTGGTCTGGACCTTGGACTCTCCCCACTTCCTTCAGTGAGTTTATCCTATGCTCCTTACCTTGAAGGGACTGAGCCTCTTGACTTGGTTGTTGATTCGTTGCTTTCCTCGTGGGCATAGCCGAGGCAACTGAGTCCAGGAGAAGGAAGGCCGCCCTGACTGTCGACGAGATGCTGAGGGCACCAGCCCCAAACAAAGATGACTGTTTGGAGGAGGCAGGTGGCTCCTCGCGGCGAGGGTCCCTCGACCCAAATTTCTGTCACTGCAACTCTAGTCGCAGCTTCAATTTCTGTTATTGCAGCTCCGGCTCCAGCACCTGTTGTGGCCGAGGCTGCTGCTATCGACGCTCCAGCTCCAACTAGGGGTGCACACGGGTCGGTTTGGTCCGGTTCTGGGGTGAAACTGGAACCGAACCGTTCCTAACGGTTCTACCATTTTTGGAACCGGAACCGAACCGTTGGTACCCTAAAACTGAACCAGAATCAGACCGTGAAAAACGGTTCGGTTCCACGGTTCTGGCCCAAAAATCAGGTTGTTTCAACAAGCTCGAATTTGCCAAATGCCAGCATTAATGCCAGACCGAACCGACCCATGTGCCCCGCTTTGTATAAACTCTATCATCACGACACATTCAAGAGATGCGTTGGCAAGAAAACTAGAGTTTTACAATCATCACATCTAAAAAGAAATTTAATAAATTACTCCAGGATCACTGGATCAGCTGAACAAACTCGACATGCAACTCGAGCGGTAGAATTTTCGGAAGAAGGAAAGAAACTAAAATCACATCCAATTACAATCTACCGTCACCTGCGATATTTTCAATGCGACATGCCAAACGATGGAATCAAAGATTGAAAAAATCTCTGTAGTTTGTTTGTACCTCGAACGATGAGTAAACAGGAATGTAGGCATCGCTTGCATTTCCTACTTGGGATGTTGGCATCATCGAAACTTTTGGAAAGCAATGAAAAGAAAGATCAAAACAGAACTGTGATATACCTCTTTCTTTCTTTCTATTGATAGGAGAGATGCATTTTAATGAATAGTAAGAGAAGGGAAAGCAAGCAAATAAAGATAGGAAGAGAAACATGCGTGTTTTCTATTCAATAGAAGGCTTGAAGATTTCTATTGCAGAAAGAGACGCTAGAAATCCTCCAATGACTAGGAAAGATGAAGAAGAAGAGATTTAGTAGGTGAGAATGGAGAGAGAGAGAGAGAGAGAGAGAGAGAGAGAGAGAGAGAGAGAGAGAGAGAGAGAGAGAGGCACAGGCAAGGGCTGGGGCGGCAGTCGGCAAGAGAGAGGGCTGGTGCAAGGTAGGGGAGGCAGTCAGGCGAGAGAGATTAGGTTTTTTCTTTTGTTTTAAAGTTATATTCGAATCAATGGTTCGGATCCAATGTTTGGATCCACAGTTCGGATCAAAGGTTCGGATCCACGGTTTGGATCGGTTTTACATGGCCCTAAACCGGAACCGATCCGTATCTAACGGTTCTTAAAAATGTGGAACCGGAACTGGAACTGGTGCAGTCTAGAACCGGACCAAATCGGACCGTTGGATCAGTTTCGGTCCGGTTCTATGGTTCTAATGGTTCGATGTGCACCCCTAGCTCCAACCCTTCCTCCTGCCGTCGCCCCTACTGAAGCACCTCCCGCGGCCCCCGAGGCCTACATAGCCGTCCCCTCTTCATTCGAGGAGGAGGTTGTTCGAATGGCTGACGCCATGCTCTCCCCTCCCGAAGTCGGGAATGACCTTAGGGCTGAGGCTTAGGTCTCTGTAGGCAGCAGGATTAGGGCCGGGGAAGCAAGAGGATCGGCTCGGGTGGGGACGAGCGGAGAGAGGTTCCAGTCGGGCTATCATATGTCCTGCCTGATTCAGTGGGCTGCCAAACATGCCTCAGAGGAGGAGATAGCCAGCCTTTTCATCAAATCGAACGAATCTTTCGTTAACGACATGGCTTCCGTCTTCTACCGGGTATTTCTGCTAACCTTCCTTGTCTTCTGTTTCTTTTATTGCATTTATATGCTCATTCTTCTGTTTTCATGCAATTCGTCCCAAGGCTCCTTCTGACTCGGGAGAGACTGCAGGAGCTGACAAAGAAAGATGCTGAGGTGGAAGCCCTCAGGGGCGAGGCCGGGATCCTATGGGATGAGGTTGCCTTTCTTCATATGGAGCAGGCGGAACTATGTAGGCAGCTTGAGGACGGGAGGGCTCGGGAGCTTTAGTTAAAGGGGGTCGTGAGTGATCTCAAAGCCCGATGCGGTGCTGCTGTGGCCGAGCTATCCTGAGCCAGGGCCCATGCGGACTCGCTTGCCCAGGAGAACGCTCGATTGGGGGAAGTGCTGGAGCGGACCAAAGCCGAGGCGGCAGAAGAACTGAACCGAGCTGTCACGCCCCAAACTCGGAAACCGAGCTCTCAAAATTCCCGATTGCCGAATCCGGAGCCGACAGCCTCCATAGTACCCCATTCTTGGCTCCTGGCACCCATTCACCATGTTCCAATCCTGAGATCCTGCAAGGAGGATTTTCAACATCAGTTTGATTTGTAATAAGCATAACTAAAGGCATAACCCACAAACAACAATCAAAAACTCTATCACATTTCCACTATGATCAAAACTTACAAGTACAGTGTGCATAAAGGGAAATACAATGATGATAGACAAAAGCTCCAAGATGATCTACTATGTGCTCCTGCTTCAACGCTGCTGTGGTTCAACATCACCTGCACGCAACGGTTGTGCATAAGCTTATGGAAAGCTTAGAGGGTGGTGAAAGTGTGCGCGCAATGTAGTAATACCATTATGCAATATCAGAGTAATGCGGAATATGTTAATGAATACATGAATACTATAGGCCGTGCCAAGGCCATGCGATGCAAGGCATGAATGATGTCGGCCATACCAAGGCCATGCGATGCGAGATGTAACTCAAGCATACGAATCCTCATCTGAGTTTACATATCAATGCAGCTCAGCTCTGGAATATCACCGGAGTCTAGTACACTTCAAATCAAACTGTCGTCCCATCGTGCCCAACAAGGTGAGTGGAAGAGACTTCACTATCCGTTTGTCAATATTGGGCCCGACTCGTCAATAGCGGACCCATTCCTCGAGCCGGTCAGACTCAGCCTAACTTTGTCCCCTCCTCTCGGGAGGGTAAAGCCGCACCCCTTTCCAACCGACCATGACACAGTGGAAAACGTGGCCTCCTGGTATTCGGCACTCGGTGCTCATGCATTTACTTGGTCTAGACGTTGGAGCAACCTCCTGGTACCATAAGGGTTTAGGGACTTTCACTTAGGGACATCTATAACACCCCGCGTAGAACAAGATTTTCGGTATCCAATCCTGCCAACCACGACACGCTTGTGGAGGCTATGACCCTGATGTCGCTAGGGCGTACAGTAACCATGTTACACAATGCGAAACGTATGAATCACACTATCCAGTCATGCAGTAATCCTGCGTGTATCGCGCGCTCATGTAGGGAAACTTCGCCTATCAAGGAGCCCATAAACAATCTGTCCGAAGGCATATGCTATAATCAATCACTCCTCATATCAAGCATATAATGCTTATGAGCATGAATCATGGAACTATACTAAACATGTTATATGGTGATGGATTCTGTTCATAACGAAGATGGGCTTAGACGGCCTACACATTACAAGTATGGGTCTAACAATGGGCCCTAGAGAGAGTTACAATGTGGACATTTAACCATCATTGCTCTTACAATGTGGACGTTAAACCATCATTGCTCCCAAGGCATGACCGCCAAAAACATCATCTCATACATCATGGTGGAATCTCACATCGCAATGGGCCTCATATACACCACATTCGGCCTAAACAAAGGCCTCACATACATCTCATTGGGCCTCATATATATCAAATGGGCCGCACCAATGGGCCATTCCAATACACCATTCATCCATTGTTAGAGATCATTATAGAGCATTAAGAAATGAATCATATCCAAAGGATCATCTGGACTATACCACAAATGAAAATGGTGACAATGATTTCCACTGCTAAATTCCAATGGCCCACCATAGTTTTTATTTTCCATCCAGTCTGTGCATAGGGTTGCAAAGACCTGGATATAGAGGAAAAACAAATATCATATTGGTCTAGAACCATATAATCCCAAAGGGGTTTTCAATGGTGGGCGATCATCCCACCGTTCTGCAGTGTGGTCCACTTGATATTGGATCTGCTTTATTTTTAGTCTCAAGCCTGGAGACAAGCTTGCCAAATGGATAGATGGTAGGGATACATCACATGCATCATGGTGGGGCCGTATGCACGTCAGATGGATGGACGGCATGGTTTACATCACGGTGGGCTCCACCCGTAAAAATCGATGGGCGGTGCAGTGCAAGACCCACACATCACAGGGGTCCCTCAAAATTTGAATGGACGGCGTGGATTGAACAATACATCAAGGTGGGGCGCATGAGGCACGACATGTGGATGGACGGCTTGGATAATGTCCTGTTGCACTGTCCAGCAACTGGACGGTGCAGATGTAACCATACATCATGGTGCCGTCCACGTAGTGGCCCACCAATATAGTGTTATAATATAATATATATTATATAATACAATATTATATATTATACACTTACAGTGGCATGAGGCTACCCATACTCCATCTGGACGGTGTATAAAGCATGATAAAGGTGGGTCCCACATGGGAGTGGCCCACCATAACATTTATAATATTAAATGTTATATTATATAATATACACACGCGCGTGTGAAACCGTGTAAGAGGCAACGTTCAGCGTCCAGGGACGCTGGGCGGCCTGGATGAAAGGGGACACACCCCACTAGTAGGCCCCTCATGGACGGTTTGGATGGCCCTATGTAACACGGTGGCCCCACGTCAGGTGGGTCACACTCTTGGATCAAGCTAATAATTGTATTTTCCTTCATTTGGGCCCGTCCAAACAGACTACCATGTGGGCCACTCGGTGGATGGCATGGATAAAATACATCATGGCGGGCCACACACACACACACACCAACATCCATAAGAGAGAGAGAGAGAGAGAGAGAGAGAGAGAGAGAGAGACCCCGCCACTATTGGGCCCTCCCTAATAGAATGCATACATCAAGTGGGTCCCACAATAAGTAGGCCCTTAGAAATCGAGATCAATGGTGGATCACCCACCTATTACCCTCTTTCTTGGTCCGATGGAACGCCAAACTCCTTGGTTTTAATTTCAACGGAAGATGATGAAGTTTTGATGGTTTGAGATGGAAGATGAACATTAGAGCTTCTCCATGAGAGCTTGGGAAGCTCATATGCTGGAGCTTGGTTTGCTTGGGAATGGGTTTGAGAAATGAGAAAGAGAGAGGGTTATAACGAGAGAGAGAGAGATGGGTGATGGAGTGATGGGTGTGTAAGAGCTTTCTTGACTTTTGGGGTAGTTTGTGTAAGATTGGTATGGGCTGTGTAAGGGATTGTTGACTTATGGGGTTGCTTGGGGATGGGTGTGAGGTGATGTGTACTTAACATGTACTTGACCCTTAATGGGATTGATTGATTAGTTGATGTGATATTAGGTAGAGATTCTTTTGGGTTTTGCAACGAGGGGTGTTTTCTTCGAACTGAACGTGAGCTCACATCTTCTGGCCTGGGTATCGCCTCGGCGCGCGAGACGCGACATGGGAACTGCGGTGATGACGCGGTCGCTAGGGTATAAGTTTCGGGTTGAGTCGACTCGGGTTAACAGCGTGTCTCAGGGTCGCGCGCAAATGCCGGTTACAGGTCGTGGGTTGCCAGAATTTGATAGGGAGGATCGCGGGAACTACGGAATAGTACGGACTAAGATACGGGTCTTACACGAGCCACCTCTCAGGCGAAGGAGATGGGGCCTCCCTGGTCTCCGCGGTGGCTGCTGCAATGGATGCCTTCAAGGTTTCAGAGGAGAGGGCTGCCGAAGCTACCAAGTTCTACAACTGTGGCTTCAATGTTTGCATTGATGCGGTACAGGATTTGTATCCGGACCTCATCCTCTAGCCTCTGCTGCCGAAGATGCAGGAGAGAAGCCCTCTGGAGATGCTCGCTTGGATCAGGCTCCTGGCTCCCAAGCTCTTCCTCTAGCTCCGACAAACTAGCTTTTAGCATCTCTCCCCCTGTTTTTTTTTAACTTTTTAAACTTGTCTTTTGGTGGATGATGGATGATATTTTTTGACCCTCTGGAGAGGGCATGTGGATGATGATTGTTAATTGCCGATTTGATTTGTTGACAGGTTGATTCATTTCGAGGCATTGCCGAGCCGACTCCTTGACGAGTCAGCTCATTTCAATGCCATTTCATAGAACTTTGAATTTTGTAGTATTGCGATTATTAAGTTCGAACCCTTAGGGGATCGGCTACTCCCACGATTGGCGAGTAACTTTTAATACACCCGTCAGTCGGGCGATGAACTGACTCCTCTGTCGGGGAGCCAGGTCGTCTATTGGCTTTTCCCCTGATTATGAGGGGATTAGTTCGTTAAGTCCGCCCCTGCTCATTAGAGAACTTTTTCTTAGTAGATAATCCGTTCGTGTAGATTGGAAGAGATGTGAATCTTATTGAAAGCCTTATAGGCTAGTTACTTGGAGGCATACATTTATTGGGGGCCAATAATGGCCATTACCTCAAGGGTAGTAGACTTTCAAGTGATCGGTGTTCCAGGGGTGAGGGAGCTGACGGCCCTCGAGATCTTCTAAGTGGTAAGAGCTAGGTTTGGTCGATCGGACCACACGATATGACCCTTCCCAATTAGGCCCGAGTGCCCTAGCCCTCGGTTCTGCGGTGTTTTGGAAGACTCGACAAAGGACCAAGTCCCCCGGATGGAACCACCTGATCTTGACTTTGGAATTGTAGAACCGTGCCACTTGTTGATGTCGAGCAGCGACCCTGAGCCTAGAGATGCCTCTGGCCCCTTCAAGTAGATCCAGGTTGGCTGCGATCTGTTCGTCGTTTTGGTTCTCCCAGTAGTTTTTGACCCGAGCTGTAGGATGACTGATTTCAACTGGCACTATTGCTTCCGAACTGTAGGAAAGCGAGAATGGGGTCTCCCCGGTGGAGGACTGAGCCGTAGTCCTGTAAGCCCAGAGGATGAATGGGAGCTCCTCCGGCCAATTACCTTTTGCTTTTTCTAATTTTGTTTTGAGATGGTGCTTGATGACCTTGTTAACTGCTTCCACCTGTCTGTTGGATTGCGGGTGCCAAGGTGAAGAGTACACGTTTGTGATTTCGAACCCCTGACACATGCCTTGGAACTTGTCGTTATCAAATTGCTTGCCATTATCAGACATAATGGTGCGAGGAATCCCGAACTGGCAGATGATGTTTTTCCACACAAAATCGATCACCTTCTGCTCTGTGATCTTTGCAACGGGCTCAGCCTCGGCCTACTTGGTGAAATAGTCGACGGTGACAATCGCGAACTTGACTTGCCCTTTCCTTGTGGGCAGGGGCTCAATGATGTCAATCCCCCACTGAGCGAATGGCCATGGACCGCTCATGGGAGTCATTTCTTCTGCGGGTCGTCTTGGCACAGCCGCGTATCGTTGACATTTGTCGCACCTTTGAACGTAGTTCTTCGAGTCTTCCCTGATGGTCGGCCAAAAATATCATTGTCGGAGTATTTTTAGAGATAGGGCTCGAGTGCCAGAGTGATTCCCGCAGATTCCTTCGTGAATATTTCGAATCACATAATCTGCCTCATCGGATCGGAGACACGTGAGATAGGGTTGTGAGTGCCCTTTCTTATACAAGATCCCGTTTAGGATTACGTAGTGTGCCGCTCTAACTCTCAGCCACCTTGCCTCCAACTTATCCAAAGGGACCTCACCAGATGTGAGGTAATTGTAAATCGGGTCCATCCAGGTCGGAGCACTATCTACTGGATTGACAGTTTTTTTCTCCGTCTGGTTGATGCTTGGATTTTCTATGAATTCCACGGGAATGATTCGTGGGATTTTCCCTTCTGTGGTTGATGCTAGCTTTGCCAGGGCGTCGGCCGAGCAATTTTCTGCTCTAGGAATCTGGTGGATAGCGTAGCTCCAAAATCTTTCTATCAATTTTCTCGCCTCGTCTAGGTAAGCGATCATCCTAGCCTCCTTGGCCTCGTATTCGGTGGAGATATGATTCACAACCAGCTGAGAATCACATCGTACCTGGAGAGATTGGACCCCCAGGCTAGCTGCCAGCTTGAGTCCGGCCAGTAGAGTCTCGTACTCCACCTCATTGTTAGAGGCCTTGAAACTGAGTTTGATCGTGTACTAGATGGACGTGGAATCAGGCGAGACCAGGACAATTCCTGCTTCGGCACGCTTGGCATTGGACGACCAGTCTACGTAGAGAACCCATCCTGGTTCTGATACCGCTTTCTGATCATTTGGAGGAATAGGCGAAGGAGTCATCTTGACTTCGGCGCTGATCCCTCCGTTCGGTGTGGTGAATTCCACGATGAAGTCGACCACGACTTGACCCTTAATTGCTGTCTTTGGTCGGAACTGGATGTTGAACTCCCCGAGTTCGATGGCCCACTTAGTTAGCTGACTTGACACTTTGGGCCTCTGGAGGACTTTTTTAAGGGGAGAATCAGTCAACACGACGATGGAATGAGCCTAGAAGTACGGATGCAACCTTCGAGCTAAGATGACGAGACAGAGTGCTAACTTCTCCAGAGCTGAATATCTCGTATCGGCGGGCACCATGGCCTTACTGTAACGCCCTGAAAATCGGGGGTTGAGCAGAAATCCAACTCCCGAGTTCCAAAACATTACTTATGCAACATAAATAATGATGAATGAATGTTGTCTGTAGAAGGGCATTGAACATGAATGAGATTACACCAAAAACAACATATCATACTCCACAGGCGTTTAAATTATGCAAGCGGAAGACTGTGATAAGTATATAAACTAGATAAAAGTGATAGTAAGCCCTCCGAGTATGAATGTCACTAGGTTAACAATTGCAAGTTTGATTACAAAATGCACAAAATGAGAAAAATGTAATGTCTTCTATCCCAAATATTGAAGCCCCGTCGGTGCAACTCCAGGTCAAATAGACCCGCCAGAGAGTTACATGTAGGAGAACTCATCATCAAAAAGCAAAGTCCGGCTTCGCTTCACAAGCATCGCCCTCACCTGAAACTAAGACAGGATCTGGTTGGTGTGTACAATACCGTCCCGTAACGTAGGAGTGAGTAGCTAACTCAGTGGAACAATAGAGTAAAGATTAACATGTTATCAAATCAGTCAGGCGATAATGATAAAGCAGTACAATCAAACATTCCTAGATACTCTTGTTAATGCAAGGATGAGATGTTTTCATGAATGCATGCCCTCGCCTACACTCCCTCGTGCGACACCATCTTACGTTCACGGCATGCTTCCAGCTCTCTGTGCACTTCATCGTCGACACATGCAGTGTGATGATATGAACATGATTACCGAGTTATTATTAGTCCTTTTCATACAACAGGATTGAGAAGCTAAAGTACCTCCCTTATATCATTTCCCAACAATGATCCAGTCTAGGGTCGTCAGTCCTAGCATATCTCATACGAAGTGCGGTTCTAGGTCGCTGTAAGGGCTGCTAGGGCTGTTACACGGAATCGTTACACCACTACCCCATCACCAAATCAATACAGGCCTAGTTTGTACTGTTGTTGCTACGGAAGGGTCGTCGCCTCCGCGTAGACTCAGAGTACGCTCGAGGTCACTACAAGGGCTGCCAGGGTTGTTACACGGAATCGTTACACCACTCCCCCCTCACCAAATCAGTGTAGGCCCACAGCTCGAATACAGTGTTCCATACCACCGTAGTCGGCTCACGAGTCTAAGTTGCTCACTGGTCACTACGGGGAGGCTTGTGGCCCCAGCGTAGGCCGACAGCTTGACCACGGTGTCCCATACCACCATGCCCGGCTCATGAGTCTTAGCGGATCGATGTACCAAGGTTAACGGGATTTTCACTGGTAAGTTTGATACTTTAGATTCAAGCAGTAGCGTCCATACATGGTTAACATACATCGGGCTAATCAGGTTACTTGATGAGTTCGACTAGTACGAGCGCCCGTTGAGTTGATCGACATGAAGTGCATAAGCACCTCGTGTGGCCTAACCACTGTCGACAAGCAACGCACGACTCGGGTTCGTCAAACACGTTTTGCGTGGCGAATACAACTCAGCCACGAACTCAAGTCCGGTTACCGATTGCCTGGACTATTTAATAGCCCCAAACACAATTTGATGTAAGCAGTATGTGCATGTGATAAGATAATCCTACAACATTTGATAACCAATATAAACATGGGTAACATTTGAAAGTACAATGAAACACATATAGCATGCCATCCAACACATATGTATTCTATACAAACCACGCCATACAAGTTACAGTTACTTTGAAGGAATTCATGTATATGGCTAAGGTAGTCGAGAAGCTTATCTCAACAACCTTATTAAATTTAGTTCGTCACCCAATTTCTCACGCAGGCATTTTTATCTAACACGTAGACTACACAACTCCAACATACATGACGTATGTTGATTTCAACATATAATATGGTAGATCCTATCAAGGAGATGTCTAATACACAACAATCATGTTCTTACATTCAATACATATGACAGGCATAAATCATAAATCCATATTTATTTAGTCATTTCAACAAACACTTAGACTACACTTAATAACATACATAGCGTATGTTGGCCGAAACATGTATTAGGGCGAATCCTTTCACCGAGACTTTGTTACATTCATAACTAGCATAAAAACACAGCAATAAATCATGGCAAATATACTTTCAAATTTCATACGTATATGGTATTTTCTACGAATACATAGAATACACAAAATTCCATATTCTTCGTATTTAACCGAAACGGAAAACGGATAGCATGTTCTACATGTGAAATAGCATCCACATCAGTAATCTACCATTAGTCGACATTGAAAGCTTTGAGAAATGATAACCTAAACATCTATAGTCCGCACCTTATGCCGTAGAATCGTAACGAACTCGACAGAGACTCTTAAGTCTTCGTCAACGATGAAATGTCAACCTATAACATGTGTGGAGTTAGCTATTTTACTACTTGGAATATTTGGAACCCTAGAACAGATTAGGGTTAGGTCTTCTTACCTAAGAACGAAGTCAGAATCGCCGTAGTAGCGACACGGATGTGATGAATAAACATATAGAATAGCAGAAGCGATTCTCAAGAATAACTCCCACACCTTCACTCACTTTTCTCTCTCTTTCCTTCTCTTTCTTTCTTCTCTCTCCCTTAGGTTTAGGAAATTCTTATGAGATATGAGAGGGGGTTTAAGCCTCTTATATAGGCTCTAAATTGATGAAAATGGCCCCAAGGCCATGGTATACTTAGGTTATAACCAAATCGGGCTTGTTCCGATCTAACGGAGCACTTCTGGAGGTCCTGTTACTAAATGCGTTCGGACTTAAGCTCTCTAATATCGGATCTAGGTCAAGTTAAGTTTTTAGTCCGGTCGGGTTTTCAGATCGACCGTGGCGGACCAGTTTTAGTTCAGCGGTCACCGAAAGTCGATCAGAGCCACAAGTGCTATGACATGTATGGGCCACCTATCCTGATCCGAGGGTGAATTTGGGTCAAAATCTAACGGTCAGAACGCTTAGAAATAACGCGCAAGCGAAACGATCCAGATTACTTAAAATTATATTTAATTTTCTAAAAATCTTCGCTTTCTCACTCTCTTCACTCCGAATTCAAGGAAATGGTCTCAGGACTTCGTTTGGTCTTGATTTTCGAGGTGGTCGTCAAGCCCAACAAGATGGTCGTGTTCGTCTAAGTTCATCGCTATTAGACTTTCGACGTGCGGTCTAGGTCCGATACGAAGTTTCAAAGTGCTCCCATGAGCAACTGGGTTTAGAGTTGGATCCTAGATTTTAGAGTAACATAGCGTTACTAATTTTGCAGGTTTTGGTTCTTACAATCATATTTAAAGTGGTTGGTGCTAATTTTGCAGGTAATTTAGTGTAGCGCTAGTTAATTCACGTTAAATTTCTACAGAATTTAGTCCTAAATGATTTCTTTGGCTTTGGAATTGGGTTATGAGAAGTTACCAAGGTGTTATGGTCGACCCATTGCCTAAGGACGTCTAACTCCAGGTTGGCAAAAATCCGGGGTGTTATACTTACTCACATAATAAACGGGATGTTGCTTGCCTCCTACCTATCTAATCAGTGCTGAGCTGACAGCTGAGGCTGAGACCGCGAGATATAAGAACAGAGGCTCGTCTTATTCGGGCTTAGACAGTAGGGGTGGCGAACCTAAGTACTGTTTGAGCTGCTGAAAGGCCTGTTCGCATTCCGTCGTCCATTCTGCCTACTTATGACCCTTTAACTGTTGAAAGAAAAGGAGGCATTCATCCTTGGCTCTAGATATGAACCGTCCGAGCACTGCTACTCGTCCAGTGAGGCATTGTATCTCCTTGACTGTCCGAGGCGAACTCATATCGAGGAGTGCTTTGATTTTGTCGGGGTTTGCTTCAAAGCCTCTCTGGCTGACTTGAAACCTGAGGAATTTACCGGATCCAACTCCGAAGGCTCACTTTGCGGGATTCAGCTTCATCTGGTATTCTCGGAGGCTGGTGAAAGTTTCCTCGAGATCTGCCAAGTGATCGGACGCCTTGATGCTCTTTACAAGCATGTGGTCAACATACACTTCCATAGCATGCCCAATCTGTTTGCGAACATCTGATTCACCAGCCTTTGATATGTGGCCCCAACGTTTTTTAGACCAAACGGCATGACCCGGTAACAGTAGAGTCCCCCTTGTCAGTGATGAAGGTAGTCTTATGCTTGTCTGGGGGATGCATCGCGATCTAGTTATACCCAGAGTAAGTGTCCAGGAAGGAGAGTAGTTTGTGCCCCGCTGTGCTGTCTACCAGCTGATCGATCCGAGGCAATGGGAAGCTATCCTTCGGACACGCCTTGTTCAGATTTGAGTAATCTACACAGACCTGCCATTTCCTGTTGGCTTTCTTGACTAGGACCACGTTTGAGATCCAATCGAGATAATGTACCTCCTCTATGAAGCCAGCGTCAAGCAGGATGGAGACTTTGTCGGCTATGGCTTTGTACCGCTCAGCATTGAACGGTCTCCTCTTCTGTTTCACGGGTTTGTAATCCGGGTTCACATTCAGCCTGTGGACCATGGCATCCGATGAGATCTCGGGCATGTGCCCATGCGACCATGCAAAGACATCCCTATGTTGCCGTAGCAAATACAGCATTTCAGACCGTTGTTCAGAACTTAATGACGTTTCGAGCTGAACGGTCTTGCTCAGATCTGCTTCATCGAGTGGTACTTTCTCCAGGTCTTCCATAGAGGAGTCCTCTGTAGGTCCTCTGAGATCTAAGACGTTGACAGTGAGTGCTTGTTTCATAGACCCTTTCTTTACTGCTATAGCATCTCCGAGCTTCGCGCTGATCGCCTCGGAGGTAACCTGTTCCGCACTCGGCAGGAAACTTCATCATCAGATGATAGGTAGAGACGACTGCCTTCATTGCATTGAGAGAAGGTTTGCCCAGAATGACGTTGTATACTGATGACACATTGACAACGAGGAAGTCCACCATGAGGGTGGCTTGATGTTGTCCTAGTCCCGCTATCACGGGGAGGGAGATGGCTCCTTCGAAGATTATCCTTTCTCCGGTAAAGCCGTGCAGGGGGGTCTTCACAGGACTAAGGTATGACCTTGGAATCCTCAGTAGATCACATTGGCCGAGCTTCCAGTGTCGACCAAGATGCGGTACACCTTATGGTTGGCAATGGTCATAGTAACCACTAGGGCGTCATCATGCGGATACTGGATTCCGCGCGTGTAGTCTTTCGTGAAGGTCAGACTGCATGGGCTGACCCGGAGTTCCTTGCTAGGCCGCTCGGTCACGAGGATGTAATGTTCCGGATCAGACTTCCGAGAATGGGCTTTTTGGGCCCAGTTTGAGTCTCCTCCACCAGACGAGCCATTGAAGATGGTGCGGATCTCAGCTGGCTCTTCTAGGGTGTTATTCGACTGCTCTTGTTCTTCTTTCCGAGTCGTTTTTTCTTCCTTGGTATATCGGCGCAGATGACCTTTACGAATGAGGGTCTCAATCTCATTCTTGAGGTCCACGCAGTCGGCTGTGTTGTGGCCGTGATCTCGTTGGAAACGGTAATACTTGTGTTTGTCTCAATGATTCGGGTCAGCCTTCATACAAATAGGCCAATTCAAAAGCTTCTGCCCTCGAATGTCCAGTCAAATCTACTCGGTGGATGTGTTGAGGGGGGTGTAGGAATGGAATTTATCCTCTGGTTTCCTGCTTGGATGACGATCGTGGGGAGCGCTGTCATCTGACCCTTTGTTGGGCGTCTGAGGTTCTTCGTTCCTTGGCCTCTTCCCTTTGCCAGTGGGCTCTGTTACTTGAACATTCTTGCAGGCGTTGGAGAATTCCTCAGCGTGAGTGTACTTTTGAGCTTTGGCGATGAGCTTGGCTAGTGTCTTCGGAGGATTCTTCCCGATGGAGAATGCGAACTTCCCCTCCTTTAGACCACTGAACACTGCAGAGTGTCATCTTGTCGTCATAGTCCTCCACCTGTAACGCTTCTTCATTGAAACGAGCAATGTAGTCTTTCAATGATTCCTTTGACTCTTGTTTGATGGTGAACAGATAGGTGTTTGGTTTCCGACTCTTTTTATCGCTTATGAATTGGGTAAGGAATGATCAGCTAAGCTCCGCGAAGGATCCAATGGAGTTGGGTTTGAGCTGTCAGTACCAACTCCGAGCGGATCCTGTGAATGTGATTGAAAACCCTTTACACATCATCACGTCCGTCGCTATCCGGATTTGCATCCACGAACGATAAGTCTCCACGTGTTTGGATGGGTCACCAGACTCAGAGTATTGGATGACGGGAGGTATCCGGAACCTCTGTGGCATCACCTCGCTCATGATTGCCGAGGTGAAGGGAGGCTCGGTTTCTTCCATTATTGCTTGAACGACGGCGGGAACTGATGACGGCTGCTACTTCTTTTCTAGTGTTAGATTTTGTTGTTGCGCTCCGCGAACCATGTTTCCCAATCTTTATTTTCAGCTACTATCTCTTGGGTATCTTCTATTTCGAGAGTTCTCCTTCCCCTTCTCCTTTCCAACTCGTGGCAGAGATCTGTTGGTGCCAGAGCCGAGGTAACCCCGAGGCATTCGTCGGGGCTCGAGTTGCTGTATTCTGAGCCAAAACTCAAATTTGGGTCGGGGGAGGGTTCTGAACCGAAGCTGGCGCCTGAGCAGGTTGACGTTGAGGCCCCTCGGGTCATACTCCTCGACGCGAAATTGGCTTCCACAACCAAGCTAGCCGGTTTAAAAACATGGTTTTCCTGAGCAGGATGTGGCTGTGGCTCCTGTCGCCGCTTCATCTGGTTAATTTCATCGCGTAGGGCTTGTAACTTGCTTTGCATAGCTCGATACTTGCTCGCCCGATTGCGAGAACGCTGGGAAGGCCCCAGGGCCAATTTGGCATGAAGTAGTGAAGAGGATTGGGTCTGATCATTTTGCTCCAATTTCACAGCAGCTACCTTCTTCTTCCCTCTCGCCATAATGCTTAAAGTTAGCAACCTGACATTTCGTATCAGTTTCCCACAGATAGTGCCAAAAATGTTAATGACTAAATTTGGACGACTCTCTACTCTGGCTTGCAAACTCCGAACTGCTTTAGCTTCCCGAACCTGCATACTTGCAATGAGCAAAGGAGACCCTGGTCTAGGCAGGGGACCCTCCGATGCCTAAGTCAGGTCAAGGGATTCTAGGTCTTAGTTCGAGTGTAGTAGTAGAGTGCAAGATGTTGCGTACTTGTAGCAATGGAGTCTCATTGTATTTATACCGATCTATCAGACGGTCTAGGTCCGTTAATCTCGGCACGATATGCTCAATCAATGGGATACTATGATCATGGAGATATTATCCTTAATCCGGGGATCGTATGACATATCATGCGTATTTGCGGGCGAGACAATCAGTCATGTCCGTTTAAGGTAGTTTCTTAGTTTAACGCGTGATGCGTCCACATCTCGCCTCGGCCTCGGCTCGGGATCCTAAGCCAAAGAGGCCCTGACTCCAAGCCTCGGACCTAGACCAGCACACATGAGCTTTTGCCATTGAGTTGTTAAGCGAGGACCACGTCCTGAGTCCTAGCTGAGCTCCGGCTTGGGTTTATGGCGGAACTGGCCTTGTCGGTCGAGTATTCTGGAGATCTCCCCTTCGAGCTCTGAGGTGGGTGGCGGACTCAACCTGTTGAGTCGAGTTTCTCCGCAACGGGTGACACGGATGTGAGTGGTCGGATGATTCGTCTTTGGTTGGGTAGTAGTGGGGCGGTCCGAGATCTTACAAGTAGGTTTTGGTATGATCTTCACATCGACCGCCTCTGTCTGAACCGTCAACCCTAGTGCTAAAGCTCAACTGAGGCTGAACCGAGCATCATCCTTTAGATCAGGCCAGTTTTACTCTCATGTATCCGATCCGGTTAGTGTGGCGTCGGACCTTGGAATTGAAGGGGCTCTGATCTTCCCATAACAATACATATTTCACATGATATGTTTTATTTCTGGGTTTTTGCTATTTGCTTAGTTGCAACATGATTTCTGAGGAGATTACTACCAAATCCTTTTTGAGATCATTACACTGATTTCCAATGTGGATTTATATCTTACATATATATATATTTTTTTTCTTGGACCAGGAGATTGTCAATATTTCTGTTTTATGCGCAATTTAAGTCTGGAATTCATCTGCTGACCCATTCATATGCTTGTTCAGGACATACGCATGTGGCTGAGGCACTGAAAGTACCACTTCACGTATTCTTTACAATGCCTTGGACGTAAGTCTTGTTGTTTGAGTAGAAATTCAATACTCTTAAAATTATCGGAGTCACCACCTCATCATTATATTTCACCTGCATTCTGCAAGTGCCTTTTCTATATGCTATATTGTTCATTTGTCACTGTTACATTTTTAGAAAACATGATAAAGCAAACATAAACTTCTGTTTTATGCTTCAGATAATATTATATTCTTTTGCTTTGCACTTACAAGACTTTACCATTCTAACCTAAGGTGCATTTGAGGTCACAACAAGGTTTGGTAATTCTAATGTGTTGACAGGCCAACTAGCGAATTCCCACATCCTCTTTCCCGTGTCAAGCAGCCAGCTACGTATAGAGTGAGGGAACTAGTTTTGAGGCCCTATTTTTAGTTTGGACTTAACATATCAACTTTGCTATGTCACTTTCCTTGCTTTATTTTGCAGGTATCATATCAAATTGTAGACTCGTTGATTTGGCTTGGAATACGGGACATCATAAATGATTTCAGAAAAAAGAAGCTGAAGCTACGACCTATCACGTATTTGAGTAGTGCCCGGGATTCTGGTTCTGATGTTCCCACTGGATATCTCTGGAGCCCTCACCTTGTCCCCAAGCCAAAAGGTCTTGCTTTATGTTTTTCATCTCATACCTTTTGCGGAAGTGTGTTACAATTTACAAGAAGTTCAATGTGAATAGGTAGTTCATCATCATCATCATCATCATCATCATGTAACCCTTATCCAACTAATTGGCGCGTCGGCTTCATAAATCCTGTTCTGCCATTCCACTGTATTTCGATTTGAAATATCATACTGTCCGGATTCATGATAAAAGTTATGGCAATAGTTTCACGGCTGTTGCAAGCCTGACACAGCCCTTCTTTATCTGAGCTTGGGACCTGCAATGAGAGCACAAAACTCCCATGGGCACTTTGTAATAAACTATTTCATAGGTTGATTAAAATCAATGAGTTAGCATGAATAAGTAGTTATTGTGACAATACATGTATTAGTTAAAGGACAGGGTTCTTCTGATTAGATGTTTAAAGCAGCTCTATCAACAAACTGCTAAGGTATTTTGATGCATTTTTTTTTTTTAAATTTATTAATAGAGTGGGTTTGAGGAATTCTTTCTCAATTAATTTAGAAAATAGTAAAATTTTTCTTTCCAAAGAATATTTTCCATACACTCTCTCTCTCTCTCTCTCTCTCTCTCTTTGCAATTTAGCAATTTCCTGTGAAAGATCAGAAGGGATGTTGCTGCTTCTTGTAAGGATCTCTTTTTTCACCCATTTATCCTAACCCTAATGATTTGCAGACTGGGGGCCTAAGATCGACGTGGTTGGGTTCTGCTTCCTTGACCTTGCATCAAATTATGAACCTCCAAAATCACTTGTGAACTGGCTTGAAGCTGGTAAAAAGCCTATTTATATTGGATTTGGTAGCCTTGTGAGTTTTTTGTGTTTTCTGTCCTCTCTTTCTTTTTCCTATCCTTTTTGTATCTTCTTTTCTAATCAAATTCATAGAAGTTTGTATTCCTTTTTCTGTGATTTATTTTTGTGAATGATGAAAAAAATGTCATTTTGTGGCATAGAAATAGAAGAAGTTTGCCTCTTTATTTTTTGGCGTATCATGTAGGACATGTAGGTTCAAGACATGAACCTTGCTATTGAGTTATAGTCTTTATATTGATTTTTTTTTTTTTAAATAAAAATAAAAACACACATTGCTAAGCTAAATTCTATTTGGGTGTTCATCTCTGTGGCTACCAACTGCTCTTAGCCATTATATTAGCTAGATGTCGAAAATGCCTTTTTGAATGGTGCGATCTGACTGAAGAAGTTTTCATGGAGCAACCTTCTAGGTTTGTTGCTTAGGGGTAGAACAAAAAAGTTTGCAAGCTTAGAAAAGCCATAAATGGGCTAAAATAGTTTCCAAGAACATGGTTCAGAAGTTTAGCCATGTTATGCTAGAATTTGGGTCTCACAGATGCTATGTGGATCACTCCGTTTTTGTAAAAAGTACATCCAAAGGAATGATAGCATTGGTTGTTTATGTAGTTGATATAATCATCACAAGCAATGATGAAAGTGGAACAGCTAAAGTCAAGTTGTACATCGACGAAAAATTCCAGACCGAAGATCTTGGTTACTCGAGGTATTTCCTAGGTATTGAAGTAGCCTGGTCAGTTGTTGGAATAAACCTATCCTAGAGGAAATATGTGTTGGATCTATTGACTAATGGGGTGTAAAACAGGAGACACTTCAATGGATCCTGATAGAAAGTTTTCTGATGATGAAGGAAAATTATTTGAAGACCTAGAGAGATATAAAAACTGGTTGGGAAACTTATTTATCTTATTGTTACGCAACCAAACGTCTCATTTGTAGTTGGAGTGGTGAGTAGATTCACTGGGAGGCCGTCATCCATATTCTTCGATAGCTAAATGCTCCTGGGCAAGGTTTTCTCTATAAATCCCATGGACATCTCAGAATTGAATTTTATGCAGATGCTGACTGCGCAGGGTCTGTCACATATAGAAAATCCATGTCAGGATACCGCACCTTCGTTGGATGCACTTGGTGACTTGGAAAAGTAAGAAACAAGTTGTGGTTGCGAGATCAACCGCCAAAGCATAATATAGGGCCATGGGTCATGCTGTTTATGAGCTATTATAGATACGATCTCTTCTACAAGAGCTTAACTGTTTAATGGAGAACTAATGATCCTATATTGTGATAATCGAATCGCATTGCACACAGTGCTTGAAGTATCGGTATTGCTACAAGTTTCGCTTTGCTGGGGATACAAAAACAATATCGATATTATCATCGCTAATAACCGGAAATGCAGGGAAATATGGGGAAAACGGTTGAATTTTTTAGTGAAACTTAAGGAGATGCTAAAATACACATTTGAATATTTACGAATAAAAAAATTGCAAAAAGAATGCATGCATAATAAGTTTCCATTTAATGGGGGCCTAAAAGCATGTGCTGTCGTAAGAAATCAATCTATCCATCCCATCCATCCATCCATCCATCCTTCCATCCAAACATCCCTTGATATTTCAAAATATCGATAACACACGATATTTTGCCAAGAAATCGTTGATAACTGGAAAGCAAATGAAAGATTGTGGTCTCGATATCACCCATGTTGCAATAATGATGATATCGCGATATTATTGATATTATCATCCACAAATTGAACATTGAATACAATCATGCTCCCATAAAAAAATTGAAATGGATTTTTTTTTTAATAAACAGATTTTTGGCGATATCGATACATTGGTGATATTATCAAAATATTGCGGATACACGGGCGATACAAGTGACGTTTGGAATTTAAACTGTAAAAAATATTGGCGTCCAATTGGCGATATCAATACATTGGCAATACAGGCGACACTTGGAATTTACACAGTCGAAAATATTGGCAATACTTAGCAATACATCACCGATACTTGAAATTTTTGATATTACTAGTGTTATCGGTATCGCTACCGGTGTTATTGGTATCACTGAGCTGGAGATATAGATAATATCGGGGATACTTCGAACAATGATTGCACATAGCCAACAATCTGGTTTTCCATGAACGAACAAAACATATAGAAGTGGATAGCCACTTCACTAGAGAAAAGATATTGTACGAAGAGATTCTTACTCAATACATTCCATCCAAGGCCCAATCTGCCGATATATTCACCAAGCCTCTGCCACGTTCACAAGGATCACTTATTAATAGTAAGTTACACATGTTTGATGTATATGCTCTAGGTTGAGGGGGAGTGTCGAAACGAACATAGTTGAATAAAGGTAATACGTATATGCTCTAGGTTGAGGGGGAGTGTCGAAACGAACATAGTTGAATAAAGGTAATACTGAGTTGAATAAGTAGTAATGTAGTAGTTGAATAAACATTGTTTTGGGCCTAAGCCCACATACAAAAAGCCCATAAGTCTCACACGGTGTATACACACAATATAATCCTATAAAAGAAAGGTGAGGTCTAGGATTTTGAGATACCCTCTTCACGCCACGCTTTCGTTGTATAAAGCCTCTCTCCCTCTCTTTTTCTTTCATCTCTTCTTTCTACTTCATCCTCCTCTTCTTCTAAATATATCTTGGTTTTCTAGAATAGTTATGAAGGGGCAGAGAATTTTCTATTGAGAAGAGCACCTACACACTCCAGAATAATAATTTCCACATGGGGTCTGTTATGATGTCTTAGAAAATGGGTTACAATTAGGGTGACAATATGCCATGCTTGCCCCTTGAGTTTCAGGTCGCTTCCCTAAACATTTTTAGATTCGGCCCCATTGTAGAGATTCGTGTTTTGGGTATGTATCTAGATTTGAAATCTAATTAATAAACGGGTGGGCTTGAGCCTAGGCTTTTCAAAATTTTTCTTTGAGGCCCAATCTAAGCTCAAGTATAGGCCTGTTTATAATGGTCAAGCTTGGTTTTGAAAATAAAGGCCCAATTACTAAATATGCCATGTTCAGGCCTTACCTTTAAACTCACGAAGTTTGGGCTTGAAATGAAGGACTGTTTATTACAAACACGCGCACACACCCCCACACACGCACGCCATAGTGGAATTGCACCACCTATGGGTACTCAAACCCTTGACCCGGTGGTGAAACTCCTTAGAGTCTACCACCTATGAAGGACTGTCTATTAAATGGGCCAGGTTCAGACCCGTTGGGTTTTGGGTCTCAACCAGATACAGTTCGGACTCGGGCCTGTAATGGTGATCCATAGGTCGGGCATGGACCTGGATTTGAAGTCTGATTTATGAACAACTAGGGTCAGGCCTAGTTTTTGCAAAATTTTCCAGCAAGGTCCAACCTGAACTCATGAACATGCCTATTATGTTGTTAATGGGCAGGCTTGGTAATGCAGGAGCATTCTCACACCGGGCTCGAGTGGGGTAGCCTGTGGGATGCGGGGATACACTCGAGGTGGGTCGCCCATTTAAAGTGGGGCCCATGAGGATGTTCGGCCAAGGTCCCAACCCATGCGATGTGGGGCCCGGGCTATGAGATAAAGGGATCGATTGGCCACTCTTTATCAGTTCGAGCTTTTAGAGCAAGTGGTTAATTGTCCTGCATTAAAGTGGTATCAGAGCGTGAAGTCTCGTGTTCGAGACTCCTCACCGAGGGTAATTAATGCGGGGGCATTTTCACACTGGGCTCGAGTAGGGTAGCCTGTGGGATGCGGGGACACATTTGGGGTGGATGGCCTATGTGCGGTGGAACCCATGTGAAGTGGGTTAGGCCTTTGTTGTCCCTATTGGGTCGTGTTGCCAGCTATCTTTGGTTTGTTATTGGCTTAAATAGAACTGTGGTACTGATGTTAACACATGTATATTGTATTTTTCCCCTAACTCACTACCTACATCTATAAATTCATTTTAGCAACTTATCCCGTCATTCCGTCTATTTTGTCATTTATCAATATGCACCAGCCAATTATATGATGGCTTGTCTAAAGAATATTTTGGATCTTCCTATCATCGTGATTGATGTATCTGAATAAACTTCACTTGCATACCACGGCTGTTGTGTCCCTTTTACTCCATTCTTCCATTTCAAGTACAAGCATTCTCCCAACTACACTGACCCCTGTATACATGCGCGAATGTGAGGGTTTGGCTTGTCTATACTTTGGAAATTCACAGCCTCAGTAAATTTGCAATCTCCTTGAAATCTAGGCTAGTCTCTTAGCCCCTAGCAAGAAACCACCACCAGCTCGCCCAAAAGGTGGAAATAATTATTCCCAAGTGATGGTTGAAAATACCACCGTGGATATTTGTTGGCAATCAGTTCAGAATTTCTTCACAAAATGAGGCTTTATCTGCATAAAGCCAAACACACACACACGCTAATGTAATATATTCATGGTGATTACTACAAGAATGTGCGAGCAGTCATGAAACAAAGCATGAAAAATCTTCCTCATAATGTTACATCAGTCAGTGAATGCATATGGTTTGTCTGAAGTAGCTAATGCTAAAGATGACAGTGGTCAGTGTTCGAAGTATCGGTATCACTACAAGTTTCGCTGGTTGGGGGTACGGAAACAATATCGATGTCACCGATAATTGGAAGTGCGGGAAAACATTGGGGAAACATGTGGAAATGGTGTAATTTTTCAGTGAAACTTCAGGATATGCTAAAATACACATATTTACATATTTATGAATAAAAAATTTGCAAAAAGAATTCGTACATAATAAGTTTCATTTAATGGGAGCTTAAAAGCATGTGTTGTCGTAAGAAATCAGTCCAACCATCCCATTTATCCATGTAACCATCTCATCTATCCATCCAACCATTCAACCTTCTATCCAAACATCTATCGATATTTCAGAAAATCGACGACATGATATTTTGCCGAGAAATTGTCGACAATGGGAAAGGAAATGAAAGATTGTGGTCTCTATATCACCCATGTTGTGATAACGATAATGTCATGATATTATTGTTGACAAATTAAACATTGCATACAACTATATGCCCATAATTTTTTTTTGAAACAGAAATCTTTTTAACAGCCAGATTTTTGGCGAAATTGATACTTGGAGATATTATCTAAATATTGCTGAGACACTAGTGATATAAGCAACACCTGGAATTTACACAGTCAAAAACATTGGTGATATAGATACATTGGTAATATGAACGACTTCTAGAAATTACACACTCGAAAATATTGGCGATACATTAGTGATATTGCTACATTGACGATACTTAGTGATACATTGCTGATACCTGGAATTTCTGATGCTACCAGCATTATCGGTATCGCTACTAGTGTTATTCGCATCACTAAGCTGGAGATACTGATAATATCGGGGATACTTAGAACGAGGGTCATGAAATAATTGGGTGAGAAAACTATAATTTCTTTGATAGAAGTGGAAGCAAAACTTGGCCATTTTTTGTTAGCCTTAATCAAAACTAGCTTTCACAAATTGCCATTCTGGCTGATTCTATAGAGCATCTATTTCTAAGGCTTCTGTTTGTATTTCTATTGACATGATAGCCTATTGAAGAACCAGAAAAAATGACCAAAATCATCGTTAAGGCTCTGGAAATCACAGGACAGAGAGGTATCATCAACAAGGGGTGGGGTGGTCTTGGAATATGTAAGTTTGCAGATTATGACCCACAATGCTTTACATGCCTCTGCATACCGTATCTTATTTCTTCTGTTGCATTTTTGTTCAATATGCGGGCAATGTCTTGACCCAAAGCATTTTTTTGCCAGCCGCTGAATCCAAAGAATCTGTGTACCTACTCGACAACTGCCCTCATGACTGGTTATTCTTACATTGCATGGCTGTGGTAAGTTCTTGATTGGGCATATCTTCAGTATCAATTTATGCTGTGTTGCAAAATCAGTGTTTCATTGCATTCTGTCTATGAACCGAAGAAATTCATATATCAGCTGGATAATTGCTCTCAGGACTGCCTATGTTTCCAATTGCATAGCCATGGAATATTAGCATGGACTTGCGTGAAATGGAAGTAGCGGTTGTGTTATAAAATCAAATTTGTATCTTCTGAAGCCAATGTAGCCCTATTTCATTGGTTAGGTAGTTGAAAACTATACATGTATATGCGGCCAGAAATTACCCAAAACTCACCAACAAAAAAGAGGGAAAGGAACCCCAAAACTTCCTTTTGGCATACTGATACAAAAGAAGAAAGCTTTCTTTGTTTTTTCATGAAAATTTTGGCATATGCATACACATTGAGGTTTTTAGCCTCTTTCCTCAATTGGAAGGAAGTCGATCAGTTTGCAGAATATCTTGCCAGATTTAAAACTACTGAGAGGGAAGGTGGACTTGTTTCTTTCCATATACTCTTATAGTTTATAACATCCTACAATTTATTAGCAAACATGTATACTTTCCTGTTGTTTGAGATCTTCTAATATTCTGTGCATGGATATCTTTTTTTGGATCACATACTCGCATCACATTCTTTGCTAGCTAATCTTTGATAACTTTCAGTATGTTTCAGTCACACTTTTGTGTTGCTTATGTGTTCCCTACGGATCTGAAACATGTGGTGGGGTGTCATTCTGTTATTTGCTTTCAGGTGCATCATGGGGGTGCCGGTACAACAGCTGCTGGTCTTAAAGCTGCGGTAGGGACTCCTGTAGCTTTGCTTATTGGTGTTTCTATTTCAATCAGCTCTCCTGACCAATCATTGATCCTCATTTTCTTGCAATGATATCCAGTGCCCAACAACTGTTGTACCTTTCTTTGGAGACCAGCCCTTTTGGGGAGACCGAGTGCATGCTAGAGGAGTGGGCCCTCCTCCTATCCCAGTTGATCAGTTCTCATTAGAAAAGTTGGTTGATGCAATAAACTTCATGTTGGACCCCAAGGTAAGTTATCAAATGAATCTTTGATGGAGTGCATGCGCTGAGAGAATTTGAATTTTTTAATCACTTGAACCCAAGATCTCAATGTCGAATGTACTCACCGTCACCGGACTTCTGACTGAGCAGGGGAGATGCCTATGTAGCACGTTATGAACTTCCTGTATGGCTAGGGTTTATCTGCCATTCTACCTAGTTTTTTCTTGACCTAAGACTGATCGTGTTGGGTTTGATTCATTTGCGTGATCCTTGCCAAGTTATATTCTGCTTCCCGCTGAACAATTACTCAAAAGGGGAATTTGTGAACATGATGATATGCTATTTTATTGCTGATTGCCTTCCTAAAATGTTTTTTAAGAGGCAGTTTCTAAATGATCTCTTGTTAATGGATGCTTCGGGAATAACGGGGCATCTTTGGCTGCTGTTTTCTTGAGGGTGTGTCTGTTTTAGGGATTAGGTTCCGTAGTCCTTTCGTTTTGTTGTAGTTTCTCTTTTGTTTTTTCTTTTCTTTTCTTCTAATAAAATTCTCAATTCTCAAAAAGAAAAGGAAAAAAAAAGGAGTAACTACTGGTCCTCATGCATCGGGACACGAATAACATTCTGATGCACCAGTATATGCAAGCAGGGTCCATGGTTGAGCGGTGGCAACCATTCAGATGATGGGCACCACCATGGATGGGGAAAACCCCAAACACTCTTCTAGGGTGGAAACTTTTGACCCTTTGGTCAGTGGGCTACCAGTAGACAGTAAGAAATAAATGGAGCAATGGTTTCAGAGAAAGTGCTCAAGATTGAATCCATTGTGGGGCTGTTAGAGCAACTGTCTGGATCAACATACCATGAATCCCATCACGACATTGTCATCCTAATGCATCTGGCATCCTATATTTCTCCACTGAGAACAGTTTTTCCCCCCTTTTCAGAGAAACATCTGTCCAATGATAACTCCCAACTCTCTTCGGGAGCCCTGCTGAAACCACAAAAAGAAGTGCTCAAGGAGATGGAAGCATTAGTGTCATTAACGTAGAATTGCATAGGTTTAAAAAACAATAAAATCCATTTATCATTCTATGGATGGTCTGATCCTGTCCCGTGATGATAACATGACAGTGAAAGAAGAGACGTTGCATGGATATCTTGGACATTCTACAAGTCCTGTTTTGGTTCTTAAACATGGCATCTTGCTTGCTTTTACATAAAACTTCCATGATAGCCTGCCTTTTGTCAGAAAATTACAGGAGACTTTTGAAAGAGTAGCGAACTAAAGAACCTAATGGTTGGATTTGATTATATGCATATGCAGGTGAAGGAACGGGCTGTAGAACTCGCCAATGCCATGAGCTCCGAGGATGGGGTGACAGGAGCGGTGCAGGCCTTCTTTAAACACCTCCCTCGCACAATGCCTCAGCCTCAACCCCTGACTGTCCCATTCGGTCTCAGCGAACCATGGTTCAGCCCTGTGAAGAGATGTTTTGGCTGTTCCTGATTTTCTTAAAAAGTGGGCCTTAATGTTATGATCTTTCAGTGCCTTTCCAACGAACTGTTACAATGTATATGTCCTTGAAAATATTGCTAGTTGTGCTGTTGTAATTCAAGTGCCTTGCCTGTTTCTTTCCTTTATTTTATTTCATTTTCATTTATATGTTCGCCAGTCTTTGCAACCACTGCTGTTGCTGCTGGCTGTTGATTTTCCCCATAGATAATAATGGGCCCAGCTTTGATGGAGCCATCTCCAATCTGGACCTCATGTGCCATGTCCCATGGACAATTAAATCAATCACGTCCAATTTAAGGGCCTCAACCCGGCTGTTCATTTGTCTGGCAAACCCTGAACCTTTAATCAATCGACTTTCACGTGGAGCAATTAGCTGTTTCGTTTCAATCAGTTTGCTTGTTGCTCATAGAATGACTGAGACCGCTTGCTTGTTTTAACTTTTGCGCTCTATCCTATCTACTGCTAGGCCTAAATATCAGATGAATGGTTCTGATCAACCTAGATGTGCATCAATAGAAAACTGGGTCTTGATAATAGCAGTCGAAATTCGATGGAAGAAGGTTTGAGATGGTAATGTTTATGTGTATTGGACCCAGACTAAATATTTCTTCATTTGGGATCAATCGAGTTTTACTAAGCGTACAAGGGATCCAACGTACACTGCGACATGTACCACTACAGCAGATAAGTGCAATATCAAACCTCTACGTCAGGTGGGCCCAACCATAATGGTTTTCTGATATAAAAAATTTCAGGCTTGGTCCGCTCATCAGGTAGTAAATGATCAAGAAAAAGAGAGGGACGGCTTAGATAAATTCAGTAGTGTTCTCTTCCAACCCTACATTTTTATTATTTATTATTATTTTTCTCTTACTGTCTTTTGCTATTCAATTCGGACACGTAGCCACGCGGTGGCCTGAACGCGAGCTGACTAATATTCTTTGAGAAATGGGAAGGAGAAACGAGCGGGATCCCGAGGCTTTTTCTACAACTCTGGTCGTGGGGCCCACTAGTTTGTGTACAGAATTCAACACGACGATCAAGACGTGAATTTAGAAGTTTGGAGTGGATGTCCATTGAAAATTTCTATGCTATGGCCCACTTAATTATTGTATAGATGGTAGTTTTGGGGCAGCTCTTGAAGGTTGGATGGCATGTATACAGAATGGTGGACCCCACACAAGCATTTGAATAACATTTGCACATGGTGAATAAGTTCGTTCCGCACATTTCAATAAGCTATACAGACAGGTGATCCTATTCCTAGATGCGTTTTCTTGAATTAGATGGGAATGTATAAAATGTTTTGTAAATCTCACAAAACTAAGCATTTCTGCGGATGCGAATGCTGACACACAAGTAGAGATATATGGAATGCAAGTAATTCATTTATGATTTGTCAAAATCCGACGGTCGGATGTGTAGCTGTGAGTTCCGAAAGTAAGAATTGACATTATATATATATATATATATATATATATATATATATATATATATATATATATATATATATATATATATATATGGACTACCTGTGGTCTCGCTTCTGCCACATCACGGTATTTTTCTTCGGATTAGGGTCATCCGCTCCGAGCGGATTGGGTACTACCCCTGCTTGTCCCGAGCTCGGCATTCCGGGGCTCTGAGGGGCTCACTGTGATGTATGGGTTTATCTATACCGTCCATCCATTCTTTCATGTCATTTTATGGTACAGGCTAAAAAATGAGGCAGATCCGAGGCTCAAGTAGTTGAAAGTTTCCTCAGGCCTGAGACGTTTATTTGCCATCCAACTCCAGCACAGTGGGGTTCGAGTCCTTACCTCAGTGGAAGGCTTGAGGAGTTTCAGCACGAGGTCTTGGGTGTTGGAGTTCAAAAATGTGGAAATTTTGACCGGTGCGTAGGAGGGTCTCTTTTGTAAACATGGCTGCACATAATATGCTAAGCTTATGTGAGAAAATAAATGAAATTTGTACAGCTGAACGTTCAGATACTACATAATGCTGAAGACTATACAAGGCCACTGTCCACTATAAGCTTATATAAATATAAATAGCACACAACGGAGAGCTTTGGAACTCACGTCATTACAATGAAGCACAGCTATATTTTTTTTCCACGATGGACATTTATTTTTTTATTTATTTGTTTTAGTTTAGTTTTAGATCCATTGCTTCTCATAGTATGAGGCATATAGTTTTTAATTCTTAGTTTATCTTTCTATCTTCCATCCACGATATCTCGTTGAATCGTAAGGAAAATCGTTCAATTTTGAACGGAATATTGCAAGGCTATCACCATACGATAAATGGATAATTGATTCATGACCGTGTTGCCATGTGTTTGCTTCCATCGAAGTCCACGAACAAGCTGTCAACTCACCACGGAGCTCAGTTTCGATTGATCAATGAATAAATTGTCGAAGATCTGTTCTTCATCAGTCGTCTTGCTACAAGGCCCAATTTCGGTCAAGCAATAAACATACAACCATTCTACAGATTACAACCATCTCGCTACGAAGCTCAATTCCCATTAGCTAACGAATAGATTGTCATCCTTATAATAGATCATGAGGGCCATTATTGTAAAAATCCTTAATAGAAATACACCTCCTGTGTATATATATATATATATATATATATATATATATATATATATATATATATATATATATATATATATATATATATATATATATATATATATATATGGGAAGATCCGAGCTCATTATTCCGAGCCAACTCAGTGCCATTACGTCTGAGGCATGACCCATTTAATCTGATCTCAGCGTCAATACAACGACATGAGTCTCATAGCAAGACTCAGCTCAGAGGGGCGTCAAATCCGATCAGACAACAGATTATTCGCCAACCACGATATACCATTGATCGACCATATAAGCTCGGACTTGACGAGTCGAGTCGGATGTCGAGATTATAGTCGGACAGGCTGAGCCGAGTCGATGATCAGAGGCGCATACCCTGCTCACTAAACATGGAAATTGCCACGACCAAGTGTGGCCGATAACTTTGCGCGCAGATACGCATAATCTACCTGATATGCTACACGAATCGATAGATTGTGAACGGTATCTCCACGATCCGGGAATCCCTCTGATCGTGCCGAGATTGTCGGATCCGGACCATTCCATAGGCAAGTATAAATAGCATACAACACTATATCTACAGGTACGCGAAATGAGCTCTCTCCTCTACTCTCTACTTGACACTGATTCCCTTATCCTGACTTAGGCATCGGAGGGTCCCCCGGCTTAGCCAGGGTCACCTTTGCCTTTTCTCTTGGTGCAGGCTCCAGGGACAATAAGCAGAGGGTGACGTAGAGAGAGGGCCGACCAGATTTCGTCATCAACATTTTTTAGCGCCGTCTGTGGGAACCTAAAACTATAAGTCAGGTTCTCATTTTTTCAAGCAATGGCGAGGAAGAAAAAAGCTGCAGTGGTGCAACCGCAACCTAATGAGCAGACTCGGTCGTCGTCACCGCTTCATGCCGAGTCCGCACCAGGGCCTTTCCAGCGTTCGCGCAATCGGTCGAGTAAGTACCGCGCCATGCAGAACGAGATCCAAGCCCTGTGGGACGAGATAAACCGAATGAAACAAAAGAGAGAGCCAGAGCTACGCTCGGCTCAAGAACAACCCGTTCTTGAGTTGGTGGGGTTGTTTGTGGAGACTTACTCTGCACCGAGGAGTGCGAAACATGAAGCCCCCCAACACTCAGGGGTGCCACATTCAAGTCAAAATCCTCATGTGGTACGGGCGGAGGTATCCGTGCGGAACGCTACCACTCGGGCTCTAACAACCGTTCATTCGGCCACAGACCTCCCTGCCGCCCACAGACCTACGTCATCAGTTAGAACGGAGGAGAGAAAGGAGAACACCGGAGGTCGAGCATACCCTAGAGGTCGTCCGCAAGGGACATCTACATCACGGACGATTGCGTGGATCTGAAAGACGAGATTGAGTCCCTCATCCGCAAGGGACATCTACGTCACTACACCTAAAAAGAAAAATCTGCTCGGAGAGAGGAACGGCCGCGAGAACAACCGAACAACCTCCAGAGGAACCCGCTGAAATTCGTACCATCTTCGGGGGATCAGTTGGGGGAGGAGATTCAAACAGGGCTTGAAAAGCTCATTCCCGGAGTTTCGAGCCAGCACACCACGTTCACCTGGCTAAACGTCTGAGCAAGGAACTCCGAGTCGCTCCGTGCAGCCTGACTTTTACGAAAGATGATGCGCACGGGATCCAGCATCTGCACGATGACGCGTTAGTGGTCATCATGACCATAGCAAATCATAAAGTATATCGCATCTTGGTCGACACCGAAAGTTCGACTGATGTTATGTATTCCAAAGCATTCAAAAAGATGAGAATTTCACGGTCCAAGCTCTGACCCTTGAAGACTCCCTTGCACGGCTTTGTCGGAGAGAAGGTCATCTCCGAAGGAGCCATCTCCCTCCCAGTAACAGCGGGAGAAGGGCAACATCAAGTCACACTTTTGGTACACTTTTTAGTTGTCAATGTTCCATCAGTCTACAACGTGATCTTGGGCCGACCCTCCCTCAACGCAATGAGAACGGTCGTCTCAACTTATCATATGATGATGAAGTTTTCAGCTAAAGGTGGGATTAGTTATCTCCGAGGCGATCAACGCGAGGCCCGGAGATGTTATACGATAGCCGTAAGAAAAAGAGCTGCCAAACAAATGCTCGTGGTGGACGCCTTGGATCCTCGAGGATCGATGGAAAGCTTCTCCGTCGAAGATCTGATGAAAGTACCGCTCGATAAATCAGATCCGAGAAAAATTGTTCAGCTTAAATTATCTCTGAATCCCGAATGGAGGAACGAGTTATTTACCTTCTTGAAGCAACACCGAGAAAGCTTCGCATGGTCACACGCAGATATGCTGGGGATCTCACCCGATGTGCTGGTCCACAGGCTGAACGTGGACCCAGACAACCGGCAGAAGAAATGATCCCCATGAGTGGGCCGTGATCGTTCGCCCAATGGGGGATCGACATCATCGGTCCCTTGCCCACTAGGAAGGGATAAGTCAAGTTTGCTATAGTCACCGTCGACTACTTCACTAAGTGGGCCGAGGTCGAGCCAGTTGCAAAGATCACTGAGCAAAAAGTGATCGACTTTGTGTGAAAAAATATCGTCTGCCGGTTCAGAATCTCGAGAACCATCGTTTCTGATAACGGTCGCCAATTCGATAATGACAAGTTTTGTAGTATGTGTCGAGGACTTGACATTGTGAACGCTTACTTATCACCTCGACACCCACAGTCGAACGGACAGGTAGAGACGGTTAACAAGATGATCAAGCACCATCTCAAGACAAAGCTGAAAAAAGCAAAGAGAAATTGGGCCGAGGAGCTCCCCTTCGTCCTCTGGGCTTACAGGACCACAGCCCAGACTTCGACGGTTGAAACTCCATTTTCGTTATCCTATGGCTCGGAGACAATGGTGACAGTAGAAATTGGACTCCCTACGGCGCGGGTTAAGAGCTTCGAAGAAAATTAAAACTCCGAGCAGATCGCTGCTAATCTGGATTTGCTTGAAGAACTCAGAGAGGTTTCTAAGCTCCGAACCGCGGCTCGGCACTAGCAGGTAGCGCGCTTCTACAATTCAAAGGTCAAAGTCAGGCGCTTCCGACCAGGGGACTTAGTCCTCCGACGGGTCTTCTAGAACACGGCTGAGCCGGGGGCAGGAGCGCTTGGACCCAATTGGGAAGGGCCATATCGTGTGGTCAGATCTGCCAAACCACACTACGGCGCGGGTTAAGAGCTTCGAAGAAAATTAAAACTCCGAGCAGATCGCTGCTAATCTGGATTTGCTTGAAGAACTCAGAGAGGTTTCTAAGCTCCGAACCGCGGCTCGGCACTAGCAGGTAGCGCGCTTCTACAATTCAAAGGTCAAAGTCAGGCGCTTCCGACCAGGGGACTTAGTCCTCCGACGGGTCTTCTAGAACACGGCTGAGCCGGGGGCAGGAGCGCTTGGACCCAATTGGGAAGGGCCATATCGTGTGGTCAGATCTGCCAAACCAGACTCGTATCACCTAGAAGACCTCGAAGGCCGTCATCTCCCTCACCCTTGGAATGCCGAGCACTTGAAGATCTACTACCCATGAGGAACCAGCCTTTAAGGCTCATAATAAAATGTATGCCTCCGATCGGCTATCCTTTAAGGCTCTTATTAAAAGATCAATTTTACTTTGGATGCATGACCGATTATCTTATCAACACAAGCACGAATTGAATAGCATGATCCTTTAAGGGATCGGAGCCTAATTGTTGAGGGTCAAATATTGCATATCAGACCCCATTAATTGCCTGGATTTACGAACATGGTACCGTTTAATGGCCGTTTTTATCATGTTTATGTTGCAAGGTGATTTTACGAGCATGAACTACAAAAAGGTATTAAAAGCATGGATTGGACGCTCTAAAGACACTAAGGCATTGTACGAGACTCCATGGGACTAAGATCGAGGATTTACATGCCGAAGATCAGAGAAATTCCAGCCGTTCATGTCAAAGAGGCCCGAGATTGGTATAGAACGCAAGATTACAGAGTTCTCACCATCTGATCAGCTCCGAACTTCATGTATGGCTTAAGGACCATAAATTAACCGTACACGTCAAATTTCGGCCGTTGGATCCTAGTGGAAGTGGCTTAACGGACAAATCAACCCACAATTCACTAATTCGGGGCCCACCTGAGATCTAGATATGCTTAAAATTTAGAATCATTCCATTATATGAGGATACAGGAAGGATGGATGGAGAAGATTTTACAAGATCATCATGATGGACCCGACACTACACTATGTGTACATGGGGTACACATGCACTTGCAGTGCACCGAATTGTCAAAGTCGCTTAACAGACCTTTTGACTGAAAATATCAAAAGGAATTTACATTCCTTCTTCTTCTCAGCTGCGAACGCTCAAAACAGAGCTTTGTGGGCCACCATTATGGTCCAGATGATGAATCTTGACCATCCATTAGATTCCCACGGCCCAGTTTATCAAGGTCTAGTTGACGGAAGTTGAAGAAATAAAGATTATGGGATCTCAGCCGTCCAAACGTTAGACTGACGGTGGAATGAAAAATCTGTGGCCCACCATAAATCTGATCTAAAAATGGTTATGTCAGACCGATTTCTCGTGAATAGTCTAATGGATGGCTTGGATTTATCAAAATAACAACGAAGTGGGCCCCACCATCGAAACAACGGCAATAACGTTGCTCTGTTTCGCAGTCCGAAAAAACCGGACGTTTCGATTCATCCTGGCCCACCAGAGATGATCGGATGAACGATCGGATCCGTACATCATGCAGAGGGGTGCGATATTGTCAAACCTATGTTGATTTTGTGTCTTCATGCACGCACAAGTGCTAGCTTCAACGGTCACAAACGGACAGCCTGAACCAATGGCAGCGTGATTATTGCCTTTGGCTTCGTCCGTAACATTCCAAAACTGGTCATCTCCAGATGAAATTTCGTTGTAAAGACAGTGGAAGGAGAGGATTTTCTTTCATAGCATTGAATATGGGCCCCACCGACAGCCAGCGTGAGAACTTTCGCCTCTTGCTCCGCACGTAGCTGCGGAAGTCCCATCGACTTCAGTTCCACAGCCGACATAGCTGTGCTCTCCACCGGCCCTAACAACTATAAAAGGAGGAGATGTGGAGAGAGGAGGATGCAAGAGAAAGGTGTGGAGCTTGGAGAAGGTACGGTTGAAATCTTGGAGACCTTGAACGAAAGGGCATTCACGGCTGGGACATAAGGAGCAGGGAGACAGTAGAGTTTTCTTTTACTTTTATTTTTGATTTATTTTTATGGTTTTAAGGGATTTAGCCTAATCATGTTCATTCTAGGCTAAACCTCTTAGCTAGGGCTAAAAGGTGAAGCTTGTGGCGTGACGGGAATGATCTTATGGCCTTGATACATATTATGAACTGATTTTAATGATAGTTGATTAATAGGAATTTTTTTAGTCTTTAATGGTCTGTTGTGACTGAAATTACAGTGGGTCTGCGATGGCTTTGAATGTTTCCTTTTTCTTTTTATGTTTATGACGTCAGGAAGCCCTGTTGTTCACTATCGTCTCCTGGGCATGGTCGGATGTCGGTACCCTTCCTAACCTTCATGACATGTGATTGTTTGGTAATTAGTTTAATTCTGTTGTTTTCCATAGTCTCCTGGGCATGGTTTGGTGATGAGATCCATTCTAATTCATATACCTTTCATCTCTTTAAAATTAGATCAAAGTAAGTTCAGTTAAATTCCATGATTCTTGAAATTGGCATAAGATCTCCCTGAGCTCTACAAGTGGATCCTCTGAATCTCTAGTTTTCCTTTCTCTGTATTTTCTTAAGCTTTAGATTAATTATTCCACAATCATTCTTTAATTTCTATTTAATTTAGAATTCATCTCATTCTAGTTCTAGTTCTAATTCTACTTAATTTTAAATAACGTACAGGTTTCAGTCCCTTGGGATTCGACCTCGGTCTTACCGAGTTATTACTACATCACAACCCTTCACTTGAGGAGTGAACACTAATCTAATGGAAAATTGTCAAGGCATCCCCTCGAGGGAAAAAACCTAATAATAGCTTAACCCTTCATCGAAGCGCTCGGCTCGACATACGAAGGAATGAAGGGTTCTCTCTAAACAGGCGAATGGGCCGAGTATCCTAAGGGATTGGACCTAACTAAGACTTGGGCCGAGGGAGATCGGAGAACCAACCCTAGGAACCGACTAAACGACAATGAAGGGAACACAATATCAAAGAAACGTTTTTCATTAAATCCCCACGGAGGGGCAAAAAATACATTGATAGAGATACATTGACAGTTTTTTTTATAAAAAAATAATAAAAATGATAGAATGTCTGCATGCTGGAGGAGGAGCTTGGGCGTCAGGGGCTTGGTTCGAGCGGGCGACTTCAGCAGGGGCGTCCTTGGAGTCCTCGGGCAGAAGAGAGTCAAGATCGAGGTCTGTGTATAAATCCAGAATCGCCTCGAGACAAGCATCGAAGCTGCGGTTGTAGAACGTCGCAGCTTTCGCGTCCCTCTCCTTGGAGGTCTTGAAACCTTCAACCGTGGCGGCAACTGCTGCGGCCAGAGAGGCCTCGTCCTTGGCCCGCTGAGCCTCCACGGCCTGATTGACGGCTTGAATCTATTCTTCAACCGCCTCGGCCTTGGCACGTTTCAGGTCATCTCCGAGTCGAGTGGTCTCCATGGCCAAAGAGTCCGCGTGAGCCCTGGCGCAGGTCAGCTCGGCAATCGCTGCATCGCCACTCGCCTTATAATTATCTACCCTCTCCTACAGATGCAGCTCCCTGGCTTCCAAGTCGATGACGACTCCCTGCAGTCGACTCACCCTAGCCCTCTCGCCTGAAAGCCGCCGACACAACTCCCTCTGCTCGGACTTCAAGACTGCCAGCTTAGCCTGGAGAGCCTCGGACTCTACCTCCCTCCTCCTATGCTCCCGCACTCTCTCCCAAATTGAGAACAACACCGGGACGACCTGAACAGAAAACAAATGTCAGAATCTACAAAATATATACAATGATATGAAAGAAAGGGAGAATCCTCTCGGAAATATACCATGTAGCACACGGAGGCGAAGTCATTAAGAAAACCGCCCTCCGACCGCTAAAGGTTACGAGCGATATCCTCCTCCTTAGCTTGCCTGGCAACCCATGGGGCCAAGCACGTCATATGATAGCCCGGCTCGAACCTCTCGCCGCTCGTGCCCGCATTGGCCCCTACCCTGCTGCCGGTCGAGTTTTGACCCTCTACGCGGACATCTCCCCCAACCTCGGGGGGGATAGCATATTGTCAGCCATTCTAATGGCCTCCTCCCATTCGGAGGAAAAGGAGATAACAATAGGACCCTCGGGGACCGCGGCAAGTACCTCTGTGGTGGGAGGAGTGGCGACAGTGGGAGCGCGCGGAGCAACAGAGCTCGAAACGACTGAGGTATCGGCCATAGTCGTTTGGACAAGCCCCGGAGGAGGAGACACCGCCAGCCGCAAGACCGTCGAAAGAGCAGCGACAACACTGGGGCGTGATGGGGTCGCACAGCAGCGGAAGAGCCAATTGGTTTTGAAACTAGGGCTGCTGAGGTCGGCGCAGCAGAAGATTCCTCCACACGAGGGGGAACTGACTTCTTCCGAGTGATCTTCACTAGGGGGGCTTCCTTCAGCAACTTCGCAGCTGTCGGAGCTGCTTTCCTCTTCCGAGCCCCAGATGCCTCGGCCATGCCTGCGAAAGAAAAGATTGTGTCAGCTACTAAATAACCGAAAAAAGTCTATCGAAGGGGTCAGGGCAGCTTACTAAGGGATGTGGGCAAAGGTTGAGATTTATAGAGTCCAGACCAGCAAAGATTGACCGTAGTGATCAGATCAGCCCAGGAACGGAGCGTCTCCGATCGCGCTCTGGCCTTCGTAATGCGATTCTTCTGGTCCGAGTCTAGGAGCGGCAACCCCCTTGCAAAAGCTACAAAAGGAAACGCTTCAATTAAAACAGGAAAAAATTAAGGAAGTAAGGTAATTCGGATAATTAGATGAAGTCCGACCTGATTTCGTAAAATGGGTCGGAATACGGGCCATTGAGGTCCTTAGCTCGGCTGCTGGCGCCTTCCATTCGCCTGCCGACCATAACCACTTATTTTTTCAGTCCTTGTTGGAGGTCGACAGGTTCATCACCAGTCCATACCCCTTGCTCCCTCGAGTCGCAAAATAGTACCATGGATCGTTGCTATCATACTTGACAAGGTACAGACTCAGCAGTTCCTCCGGGGTCAGCTCGGAGTTCCCCACTTGCCTCCAGATAGTGTAGGTGGAAATCATCACCCCAGGGTAAATTGCCCAGGAGCCAGCCAGAGGTGAGCCGTGACCTTCCTGATAAAGGGGTGGAGTGGGAGTTGGACCCCGCATTGCAGCGCACAAAGGAAGATAGAAACTTCCCCTTCGACCGGAGCACCAGCTGCGTCCATAAGCCCAGGGGCCCTTATCTGAATGGAGTCAGGGATTTGGAACTCTGTTTGGACCCACTCTATCTGAGATTTTAACATAACGGAACCTCCTGAGACTACCTCCGCAGCGCGTAAATTCGCAAGCATTTCGGTGGTAGCAGTGGTCTCGACTCGGCGGGCTCGGGTGGCCGTCTTCTTGCTGAGCCCTTGGTTTTAGAGGCCAACGTCTTTTGCCTCCGAGGCAGGGAGTATGTGAGAGTGGTCTCGAAAGGGCCTTAGGAGGCCCCACTCCCACTTTTAGAACTTCCTGGCTTGGAGTCATCGGCATATTCGCGGACCATCTCGAGGTCGGAAGACATGACAGAAAGAAGGGTGAAGATCAACGAGACTCACCGGGTGATTGCCGGAAATCGCCTTCTACTGGGAACTTCGAATTCGGCCGGAATCGCCTCGTCTGAAATCACCTCCTTCGGTGTGCTCTTCTAATTCATAATGTAAAGTGGTAAACAAAAATTCGGGGCGCCTTATATAGGCAGCGAAGAGATTCTGCATTAATGACGAGCCTTAATGCCAGCAGCCGAATCGGTATGAGCCGATCTTCGAGTACACATGGCAACGTTGCATTGGAGGGATACAGAACCGATAGTATGGCTCTGACATCGGGCAGCGTACCTCGATATGCGAAGCGACACCCAGGCACTCGGAGACGTCAGGTACACGCCTCCTCAGGCCTGCGTGGCAACCTCTCATAGGCTGAGAGGAGATTCGGGATCGTAACCGTCGCAATGCGTTAGCCAAGGCGACCAGCGTGCGCGCAATTCGAGATCCGTCATCATTGCGATGAGGGCGAAAAATTTTATACATAAGTACTCTCCGAGCCTGCAAGCAAACTCGAAGAGTATGTGGGCTTCTGTTATGGAAAGATCCGAGCCCATTATTCCGAGCCAACCCAACGCCATTACGTCTGAGGCACGATTCATTTAATCTGATCTCAGCGTCAACACAACGACACGAGTCTTATAGCAAGGCTCAGCTCGGAGGGGCGTCAAATCCGTCGGACAACAGATTATTTGCCAACCACGATATACCTTTGGTCGACCACATAAGCTCGGACTTGACGAGTCGGGTCGGATGTTGAGATTATAGTCGGACAGGCTGAGCCGAGTCGATGATCAGAGGCGCATACCCCGTTCACTAAACATGGAAATTGCCACGACCAAGCGTGTCCGATAACTTCACGCGCAGATACGCATAATCCGCCTGATACGCTACACGAATCGATAGATTGCGGACGGTATCTCCACGATCCGGGAATCCCCCTGATCATGCCGAGATTATCGGATCCGAACCATTCCACAGGTAAGTATAAACAGCACACAGCGTCATATCTACAGGTACGATAAATTGAGCTCTCTCCTCTACTCTCTACTTGATCCTGATTCCCTTGTCCTGACTTAGGCATCGGAGGGTCCCCGGTTTAGCCAGGGTCACCTTTGCCTTTTCTCTTAGTGCAGGCTTCAGGGACGATACGTAGAGGGTGACGTGGAGAGAGGGCCGACCAGATTTTGTCATCAATAATATATATATATATATATATATATATATATATATATATATATATATATATATATATATGTCTCCATTATTTTTATTGTTGAACTTCAATAGAGAATCGTACTGAAAGAATAAGCTCTTAAGTCTATATACATATGTATGTTGTTATAAGGGAAAAAGAATTCATTTGGAAGAATTAGCCCCATTTCTGTTCATAAATCACTGAAATGAAGCGTAATACCGATGGTGGAGATGACTGCGGATCTTGTGTCCATTCTTAAATTTGTTTATCTCGATGAAAGGGATACCAACATTTCAATCAACCCTTGAGCCAGACAAACTTTGAGACACCCACGCATCTTACTAACACACAAGTGCATTAAATCCTCTCGCTAACACACACGTGCAGCCTAATTTGATTGAATTGAGAGCAACACTTTTCCTGCCTTGATAAATTAAGGTGAAAGGAAGTTCACGTCCTCACGGCATTTTACTGCTGAATTTGGACCGTTGGTTGTTACCTGTTTTCAACTGCCAGTTTGGATCCCATTGGTTGGATGATTAGGATTCTTTGTTGAGAATAAAATCATCAATGGTGGTTCAAAGAGTTTAGATGGTCACGATCATCCAATCTTGGCTTCATGCGTGTGTCAATTCAGACACATGCTAATAATGGCTATGGCAATAGGCGTTTGAAAAAAGGAGCTCCAACGGTTTTCTCACCTTTTCCATTGTGAGCTAGACATTTCACTTTATTCTAATGACTAATTAATTTCCTTAACGTACTTATAAATTGAGAATTTTGCATTAAAAAAAAAAACCTACGTACAAATTGAAAATTTTACAAAAAACTTTAATATGCACTTTACATTCCACTATCATTTTGAAAAAGTTTTCAAGAAGCTAGCTTATTAATTTAATCAATTATTATAGTTAGGAACTTAGGTTGGCGTGATTAAAGGAGGGCAGTAAACCTCACCTAATGTTTATATGAAATCCACCCAGGCTAACGGTGCACCACGGCAAGTTAATTTCAAGTTGAAAATATCAAGCTCATTTGTGATTAAGATGAACCATACGATAAGAAAGAGTGTTAAGGGCCAACCTCACCCTCTAAATTATTTCCTTAGTGTTGCTGGGATTCGGGCCTAACATTTGAAACTCAAGTATAAATTTTAATATGACATATAGTGGTTTGAATGACTTTCATATGCTCATCACGGTGGACCTTAAGAAAAAAAATTAAGAATAGACATCTAACACTAATATTTCATTTGGTGTGGCCCACTTAAATCATAAGTCAATTTGAAATGGTTTGGAAGGTGATAGTTGCTCTGGACACTACTTCAAATCATGTGGTCCATGTGAAACACTGATGAGTTGATTTTTGAGCCCTTAGCTTAACATAGGATGACTCACGTAATTATCATTTCACATAAATATCATGATGGCCCCACTCAAGCCATCTAATCCCTTTGCCTCCTTTTAGAAATCTAACGATAATTAGTTAAGAATTTTGAAAACCTTTCGAGAAAGGCATCGGAATTCAAATTCTTTATTAAATAGGCAGTTTCTTGTGAAATTACCTTTCAAATTTTAAAATAATTTTTTTAAAAAATAAAATTTAAATGTGAAACACCTTTCGTCCGTAAGTAACTTTGGCAGCAGGTTCTTACTCTGTCCTAAAGTCCCAACCGCCAAATAACAGAACATGTGGGGCCCAACCTTTTTGCTATCCAGATCGTTCATGAGGTGGCCCCATGGTGGATGAAAGATACCCAAAAACGTTTCCAGGGAATTCCTAACCGTCTGATCGGATCTTATTGAATGTTGGCCGTATGTTGTTATTCTCTCCCCCATTCAGTGGCTAGGATAATCTTAAGAGTCCATATATTGAGCAATGACCCATCACCTAATGATAAAAACAGCTGCCTTTAAGCATTGATATGGTGGGCCCCAACACGGGATGGGCAACTCCTTGGTGTATTGATTATCAGAAAATCCTGGCCCTGCCATGAGTGGGAAAATAACACCTGATGGTCAACATTCAACAGGCCCTGATCATACTACATTTTCAACGGTGAAGATTTAATTTTTGGGTACATTTCATCCATCATGGGGCAGGCTATGAACCGTTTGGATGACAAAAGATGGACCCCGCATGCATCAGCCGATCAAATTCTCCATTGAAAGGTAAGTTTATGGGAAGATAAAGCAATCACCCCGGGGTACTACGGAAAAACCACACAAATCCTACAAATATTAACCATTGATCAACAACCTCTAATATGAACGGTCAAAATTTTTTATACAGAAAATAGATCCAGTCAGCAATCTGATCCATCTATTTGTTAGGGACCATCAAAGATTGCTTATGATTCTAAAGAATCACTTTTGTTGGGAAATCAGAATCATTCCATCCATATATTGGAGAAAGGATGACCATAGAAAATAGTTAAAAATTAAGGCCTGGAATAGATCATTTGATAGTGTGATTTTTGGATGGATATCCATGAAATGTGCTCTGGACTTAATGGACAGTTCAGATTGATTGAATGAACGGTTCAAATGGATCAATGCAAATAGGAGTACTGTAACTTATCGTTCTCTGGGAGCACCGGAGCATTTCTCTATTAGATAAATTCAAACAATTTTGGTTTAATACTAAAAATACTCATTAAGGAATTTAATTAGTCATTAGCTTTTAATAAATGAGGTGAAATGCGAATAAGGAAAAAGTGAGAAAATCACGTCCGTTCGATTTCCTGCACGCGTGCACGCATGCTGAAGATCGGATCTGACCATCCAATCACTATGATTGGACCATAGTCCGAAATTTATACTGTATAGATGATCTTAATCGTCCAAACTGTGGTAATCAAACGGACGGTTGAAAACAAGAAACAACCAACGGTCCTAGTTCCCGAAAAGATAGCGGGAGGGACGTGAATAGCCTTTTCCTGGGGAGGAATTTGAAATGGATAAAATTTTTGGTCGAACATGGCATCACAGCATGATTTGGGCAGAAAATGGTGGACCCCACATCAGGCCCCCACATAACAGCTTCTATAGGGCCCGATGTTTTATCCATGTCGTTCATCCATTTTTCGACCTCATTTTAGTGCATGAACCCAAAAATGAAGCAGATCCAAATCTAAGGTGGACCACACCACATGAAAACAGTGGTGATTAAACACCCACCATTAAAAACTGACTATGGCCCACTGTAATGTTTATTTTCCATCCAACCTATTGATTAGGTCACAAAGACCCGGATGAAGGGAAAACACAAATATCAGATTGATCCAAAACTTTTGTGGGCTCTAAGAAGTTTTTAATGGCAGGCATTCAATCACCACTGTTTTCCTATGGTGTGGTCCACCTGAAATTTGGATCTGCCTAATTTTTTGGTTCACTGACTAAAATAATAATTCAACATGGATGGACGGCGTGGATAAACCACATACAACATTGTGGGGCCCACTGAGCACCGTCCAGTAGCCAGTTGGCAGTGACAATAGGCCATCCGTGTCTTTCTATAAGTGCCCAGCACGCACGTGTCATAGATCGGTCCATTCATCAGGTAGGTTAGAATAGCCGTAAGGATTTACAAATTGGACACGTGGCCTATAAGAAATTTCAATTATACCCAAATTATTGGATTGGTGGACATTTATTAAACGGTGAAAAATAAATGGGACTTATTCAATTAGCAGCCTCTCACGCGAAGGGTGTGACACATGTAAGAGATCCACGCGCATGGAACGCATGTCAGAGATCCGGATCATCATCATTAGCAGCACGGCAAACATGCAGTATTCCAAAAACCAGGTTAGCTGCCCGTGTACTACGTTGAATTTCGTCCGTTGGACTTTTTCCTTACTTCTTTATGTCCTTTTTCCCTAGCCGCTCATTTTTCTCACACAAGTTTGATGTTTTTGATCAGCGGACCAAAATTATTTAAAGTGCACGTCTGTTAACATCGAGCCTTAATGAATGGCGTGGATTTTGACGAGTGTTGCATACATATATGGGAAAAGGTACTATGCGCTCGACCTCACGGGTCCATCCCATGAGGTCGAGCTGTGTGGGCCCCACCGTGATGCACCATTCCATCGTGGACCTAGGTCTCAAAAATCAAGTCAATCCGTGAATTGTGTGGGCCACACCACATACAGAAGTGGAGAGGAGCGTGCACCATTAAAACATTCATAATCATTTTTTGAGTCCCATCGAGACGTGGTCTGCAAATCCAGCCTATACACTATGTGTGTCCCACTAGGAATAGGGGTTCATACCAAGTTTCAGCAGCATTCAAAACTTAGGTGGGCCCCGCCAAGTGCTTTTATATATTTTAACGGTGTCTTCACATGATTTAGATGGTATGGTCCACCTGAGTTCCCTAAACGGCTGATTTTTAGGTTATCCAATAATTTAAGGGGGACCCATCAAATTCACGGTGTTGATGGTCAACACGCATCACAGTGGGGCCCACACAGCTCGACCTCACAATAAGCTTATCGTGAGGTCGAGCACATAGTACCTTTTTCCATATATATATATATATATATATATATATATATATATATATATATATATATATATATATATATAATGCTCTGAAAATCGAGGGTTGTGCATACACCCGACTCCTGAGTTTCCGAGTGTCACGTATCATCAATTATTATGGTTTTGAGATTAATCAGTTTTAGTTGCGCAACTTGGAATTACTTGGAGCATGAAACACAACCACAACTAGTCTACTGGAATGAAAGAGATATATATACATGTATAGGTCCAAAAGAATATAAACGGGTCGCACAAGGCGTTGCCCGACAAAACAGCAAAAAGAATGCTATGTCCAAAAGAATAAATCCGAGTCCACTACTCAGCGATCCACTCCCGCCTCTCACGCTAATGGAGAGTCATCTATCAACTGAAAGTAAGACAGCTCGTTTTCCTCCTCAAAGCTCGCCTGGTCAGGCTCCTCATGCCCTGAATCACCTGCATCTATGAACGAGTCTAATTGGTGTTTTAAAACACCGTCCCAGAGTGGGAGTGAGTGACAACTCAGTGGGTGCTATTAATCTTAAGTTATAATAGACATCGATTATAATATGAATTTAATGAAACACAATCAATCATTAACACCTAATAACTCTTATTAAAATGCACGCATGCGCAATGATATGATGCATGCCCTCGCCACAACGCTCCCTCGAGCGACTCCATCTAACGATCGCGTATGTCAGCACTCCCTCAGAGCGACCTTGACTTCCGAGTCGTCACCCTAACTAGTGCGATGCAATGCGATCGTGTTAGCTGAGTTATTAGTTAAGTCTAGTCATCCAGCGCTGGAATTAGACGTCCTTAGGCAATGAGTCAACCATAACACCTTGTTAACCTCTCAAAACCCAATTCCAAAGCCAAAAAAATCATTTAGAACCAAATTCTTTAGAAATTTAACGTGTATTAACTAACACTATACTAGATTTCCTGTCAAATTAGCATCAACCACTTTAAATACGATCTGTAAGACTCAAAACCTATAGAATCATTGACACTATGTTACCTGAAAATCTAGGATCTAACTCTAAACCTAGTTGCTCCTGGGAATGCTTTGTAACTTTGTATTGGTTCTAGACTGCGTATCGAAAGTCTAATATCTATGAACTTAGACCATTACGACCGCCTAGTTGGACTTGTCAATCACCTAGAAAATCAAGCCCAACCGATGTCTTGAGATCATTTTATTGAGCCCAGAGTAAAGAGAGTAGGAAAAGGTAGATTTTTAGAAAATTAATTATATTTTTAAAGAAATCTGGAACGGTTCACTTACGTGTTATTTTTAAGCGTTCTGACCGTTAGATTTCAACATAAATTTACCCTCGGATCAGGATAGGTGACCCTTACATGTCATAGTACTTATATCTCTGATCGAGTTTACATAACCATTGAATTGAAGCTGGTCCACTACGGTCGATTTGGAAACCCGATCGGAATGAAAACTTAACTTGACCTAGATCTGGTATTAGAGAACTTAAGTTCGACCGCATTTAGTAACAGGACCTCCAGAAGTACTCCGTTGGATCGGAACAGACCCGATTTGGTTATAACCTAAGTATACCTTGGCCCCAAGTATATTTTCATCGCTTTTGGGCTTATAAAAATGCCTTAAACCCTCTCTCATTTGCTCTATACGAATTTAAGAGAAACCCTAGGAGAGAGAAGAGAGAAGAGAGAAAAGAGAGAGAAAGTGAGGGAGAAGTTGGTGATTCTTCATGGGATTCTTCTCAGCTTTACTACGTGCCTAATCCACCTATCCGTATCGCTGTGCCGACGTTTCTGATTCCATTTTTGGATAAGTTAAGCTAACCCTAACCTGTTTTGAAGCTTAGACTAGCTGTATTGGAGTTCTAGCTAACCTGTTTCTTGCCATAGGTAGCATATCCGCCGTTGACGAAAACACAGCATATGAATCATCTTAAATACGTCTTTTCTGGTTTAAGGTGCAGACTATATACGTTTAGGTTATGATTTCAAGACTTTCAATGTTAAGTAATGATTTATTCTTGCTTAGGATGCTATTTTACATGTATAAAGTGTTGTCCGTTTCATTTTTCAGTTATACGTTAATTATATTGAATATACTGTATTCCTCGTATTTGTATAAAATACAGTATACGTATGAAATATGAATTTATATTTATCATGATTAACTGCCGTCTATGTATGCTAGATGTATGTGTAACAACTCCTGGGCTAAAGGTTTAGTCCAAATACATGATATGCCAACATATGATATGTATTTAGTATGTGTAGCCTGAGAATATGTGAAAATGACTAAATGAGTATAGACTTTGTATTCGTGTTTGCTATGACAATTTGTTGTGGATATATGATTGTTGTATGGGCAACTACCCTTTGACGAAAGGAATTGCCCTAATACGTATGATAACTAATACATACCATGTATGATATAATGTGTATGCTAAGTGTTTATAAATATGTCTATATGAATAAATACGTGTAAACTGTTCTTTAAATGGATGTTGAGATAGGATTCTCAGCCACTCTAATGATGTGTATGATTTCCTTTATGAATTATATAACTTAGATTATTGAAGTTAAATGAGTGTATGATTTCCTCCATGGATTGATTAATCTAGATGAATCATATTACATGTGCGTATGATTTTCTCCATGTATTGTATTTACATTTAAGTTATACTTCATGAATATTCATATGAAAATAAGATATGAATCATATGCCTGTATTTGAGGTTGTTCGTAATTTGGGCTGTACTACAGTCCAGGTAATCGGTAAGCGTACTCCAAATGGTGGTTGAGGTTGTTCGCCATGTAGGATGAGTTTAACGAATCTGAGTCGTGCTTGGGATGTTCGACAGTGGTTAGGCCACACGGAGTGCTTATGCATTCCATGTCATTCAATTCAACGTGCGCTTGGCCTAGTTGAGCTTATCAATTAACTCGATTGAACGATGCTTATTCACTATATTTGGTCGTAACTGTTTGAATCTAAGACACCGAGCTTACCAGTGAAATTCCCGTTAACCGTGGTACTATGATCCCCTAAGACTCATGAGCCGGGCATGGTGGTATGAGACACCGTGGTCGAGCTGTCGTCCTACGCTTGGGCCACAAACCTCCTCCTAGTGACCAGTGAGCACCCTACTCTGAGCAGATTATGGTAGTATGAGACACTATATTCTTGTTGTCGGCCTACACTGTTTGGTAATGGAGGAGTGGAGCAACGATTGCGCGCAACAGCCCTGACAGCCCTCTGTAGTGACCTTGAGTTTATCCTGACACTGTATAAGGACGACGAATCCTATTGTAGTCTTAAGGATATAAATAGGCCTGTATTGATAAAGTGATGGGGGAGTGGTGTAACGATTGCGCGCAACAGTCTTGACAGCTCTTGCAGCGACCTAGAACTATAATATTGTATGAGATTCTCTAGGACTGACGACCCTACAATGGATCAACGTTGAGAAATGATACAAGGGAGGTGTCTTAGCTTCCCAATACTGATGTATGAAAAGGACTAATAAGAACTTGGTAATCATATCCATGACATCGCACTGCATGTGCCATTGGCGTTGGTGTGAGAGCACAGTGGTAGTGATTCATGCCGCGATCGTTAGATGATGTCGCATGAGGGAGTTTGTGATGAGGGCATGCATCATTGTAAGACCCGTATCCTAATTCGCACTGTTCCGTTGATTCCCGTGACCCTTGTCAAATTCCGGCAATCCGCGACTTATGGTTGACGTTACGCACGACTGTAAGTCGTATCCTATTCAGTTGAGCCGGCTTAATCCGAGACTTATATCATTGCGACCGCACCGTCGCCGCGGTTCCAACACCGCAACTCACGCACCGATCCGATACCCAGATGATGAGATACAGACCCACGTTCAGTTCGAGCAAAAACACCGCGCGTTGCAAATCCCAAGGAATCTCTACAATATGTCCCATCAATCCCATCAATCAATCCCATCAATCACCTCTCATGTCAAGTACACCCACCCATGCTTCCTTTCTCCACAAGTTAAGCAACCACCTAAGTCAACTAACCTCTCACTTCACCCATCACTTACTTCACCCATCACTCACCTCACCCATCACTCACCTCACATCACTCCATCTCTCATTAATCACATCTCTCTCCCTCTCATTTCTCAACACTCCAAACCTAAGCAAGAAAACTCTCCCACGTCCAAGCCTTCCATGGAGAGAAAATGTGAGTTTTGGTGGCCCACTTCCCATCTCCAAATCCCATCATCTTAACCATCCATTTTCCATCTCCACCATCAAAGTGAAGCTCTAGGAGACCGGCTATCCAACGGACCAAGAAGATCAAGAGGTGGGTGCTTTGATAGAGTAGTTTTCATATTTTTTTTAAAGGTGGGCCAAGTGAGGCCAACCGATCAATGGTTTGGATCTCACTTGGGACCCTAAGATGTGGCCAATGGCTCATCTTGATCATCAAGATCATTCCATGATGGGGCCATTCCCCATGGACCCCATCATGATGTTTACTTTCCTTGTATTGAAGAGGTCATCTAGACCGTCCATTTCTAGTGGAGTGGGATCTCCACCGTTGATCTTTTGTTGATGGTCCATATGCAAGGGGACCTTTGATGTATGATTGGATGATTGAAACGGAGGGCCCATAGTGCCGGGGCCCCTCCATCACGCGTGTCTCACTCTATCTCTCTCTCCCTCTCTTTCCATTTATTATTATTATTTTTTTTCTTTGTGTAATGATGTGGCCATGTGGCCCACTTGAATGGACCCCACCATGTGGCTTGTATCTTACCCAAGCCATTTATAAGTGGGGCCCACCTTAAAAGTGCCCATCCATCAATGGTGGCCCACCTCAGCAGGGTCCACCTCAATGTACAAACCGTCCAGCGTCCCCTGGACGCTGGACGTCAAGAGGGGAAAAAACAAATAAAAGCTTTGTTTCAAAGCTTGGGAAAGGGCTATTCATGTAGGCCCCACCTCGGCGAATGTTTCTAATCCAAGCCGTCCATCCTCTCCCCTGACTCATTTTAGGCGTTGAGCCGAAAAATGAGGTTGATCAAAGTACCTGGTGGGCCATAGTGTTGAAAACAATATCGGTACCGTTGAAGTCTACTCAGATTTTTTTTACGCGCTGGAAAATGTCTGTTATTGGTCTTGATAGATCTGTTTTAGTCTTGGGAATGCGATGGACGGAGTGGATCTACTTGGGGTGGCCCGCACACCTAAAAATCCTTAGGAAATATGGATTTCAAAAGAAAAAAATAAAATAATTTAAAGCAGCAGAGGCGCTGCTGCCTCTGCCGTGCAGGACGCCAGGCGCCCTGCGTCGTCAGCGGGCGGGCGGGAGAAGCAGACCCACGGCCCCTGCCGTGGGCCCCACCTTGGTGTTTATGTGTCATCCAATCCGTCCAAACGGTGGACCCTCAGTGCAATGGGCCATCGTCCAAAAACCAGGCCCATCCAAGGTGTAGGTGGCCCACGTGAGATGAAACAGTGAGAATTGAACCTTACCATTGAAATCCTTTTGGGGGTCCACACAAGTTTTGGATTAAGCTGAAATTTGTTTTTCCTATTCATTCAGGTCTGCATGACCTTACCAACGTCTTGGATGGATTATAAACATTTTGGTGGGCCCCACATGGGACCCACAGTAATGTATGGGGCTGTATTCCACCGTCTGCACGGACGGTGGAGCCCACTGTATTGCACGTGCGTGGGTGTGTACGCGCGTGTGTGTGTGCATGTGTGTGTATGCATGTGTGAGTGCACATGTGCGTGTGCCTGTAGGTATGTGTGTGTATATATACATGTATATATAATATTACATATATTTCCTATAATATTGTGTGTATATATATATATATATATATATATATATATATATACATACCTATGTATATATACTATATATATATTATACAGTATATTAAAATTTTGGTGGGCCTTCATGTGACAGCCGCCACGATGCGTATGTTGCATCTAAACCATCCATTTATTTGTTTGTGTAAAATTATTTTATGGCATGAGCCAAAATGAGCCAGATCTATGGTTCAAATGGGCCACCATGGTATGTGTATATGGCCCTTTATTGATTTAACTTTGGTCATTCATTGAGGTCTACCTTGGTATATATCTGAGACCTAAATGATCAGGCCCATTTGATACATATAAGGGCCACGGGATTAAGCCCATTTGGCATATGTAATGCCCATGGGTTTCGGCCCATTTGGCATATGCAATGCCCATAGAATCCGGCCCACTTATTTTATATAAGGCCCACGGGATTCAAGCCCATTTGATGTGCATGGGGCGCAAATGGAATGACCCATTGGACATATTTAAAACTCATGTGTGTAGTCCCACTTTGATGTATTTCATGGCCCATGAGTCATGGACCATTGCAATGTACATAAGGCTCCTTGGCGAGGCCCATTAATGTAGTCATTTGAAGAATGTAAGGCCCACGCAATTCGGCTCATTTGATATATCCAGGGCCCAGGGATCGAGGCTCAATGGATGTCCTTAGGGTACATTGCAATGTACGTCTATCATGGTTCGTGAAATGATATTTATGGCAAGCCGTGCCTAGAAAACAATGTTGGTTTGACGTCCACATTGTATGTACAATGTTGGTTAAATGTCCGCATTGTAGCTCTCTTTAGGGCCCATTGATAGGTCCATACCCGTTGCTATTCATTGCCTTATAACATGCTTAGAATAATCTCATGACCCATGACCATACGCATCATATGTATGCTTGATATGAGTAATGACTGAGCATAACATACGCCATTGGGCAGACCATTTATGGGGCTCGTTATATGACTGAGCGCCCCACATGATCGCGCAGTACGCGCTGGATTGCTGCATGTTTTGACAGCGTGATTCATGCATCTCGCATACGTATGACTTGATCACTGCACGCCCTAGCGACATCAGGGCCGTGGCTCCACAGGTACATCGTGGATGACCGTATTGGATACCAAAAATACTTATTCTAGCACTATGGGCACTTAGGATGTCCTTGGGTGAAAGTCCCAGAACCTTTTTGGTACCAGGAGATGCTCCAACGTCTAGACCGAGTGGATACACGAGCGCCCGAGTGCCGAATACCAGTAGGCCGCGTCTCCCACTGTGTCGTGGTCGGTTGGAAGGGGGTGTGGCCTTATCCGCCTGAGTGAGAGGGCTATAAGCTAGGCTGAGTTTGACCAGCTCGCAAATGAGTCCGCTATCGACGAGCCGGGTAGGTATTGGCATACTACTGGTCAGGCGGGTAGTGAGGTCTTATCCGCTTGCTTGATTGTGCAGCTAGGGAGGTGACAGTCTCTGCGAAGTATATTAGACCCCGGTGATATCCAGAGAGGAACTGTACTCATATATGTATTTGAGGAGTACCGACTTGCTTGGATTGCATTTCGCATATGACATTTGGCTATGTAGGCCTTGCATTGCATCGGTGTGGCCGATGGCATTCATATTTCGCATCATGCCTTGCATTACATAGCCTTGGTATATTCATGGACTTACGACATACTTCCGCATTGTTCTGATACTGTACACTTGGCGTTTGCCTTACGCACACACTTACACCACCCTCTAAGCTTTTGTAAGCTTATGCACGATAGTTGCGTGCAGGTAGCGTTGGACGACAGCAGCGCTGAGACAGGAGTGCACATCAGGACCTTTTGGAGCTTTTTGATCACTTTGTATTTTCCTTTCTTCTTTGTACTTAAAATTCTGTTATAGTGGATATGTGGTGATGTCGTTTTGTGACTTGGTTATGCTTGTGGTTATGCTCCATTATAAAAAAAATTCATTCTGAAAATCCTCCTCGCAGAACCCCAGGATCGGAATCTGGCATTTGATTGTCAGGGGCCGAGAATGGGGCACTACGGAGGCTGTCGGCACCGGATTCGGCAATTGGGATTCATGTGAATCCGATTTTTTTGGATTTGGGGCGTGACAATCATTATCTCATTCATTCTCGCATTAACAAGAGTAACTAGGACATGTTTGCTTGTACTGCTTTATCATTACTACTTGATTGAATTGATAACATGTTAACCTTTGCTGTATAGTTTCCACTGAGTTAGCTACTCATTCCCACGTTATGGGACGGTGTTAGCCACACCAACCAGTCCCTGTTTTAGTTTCAGATGGTGATGATGCTTGCGAGGCAGAGTCGTTCTTTCTTGATGATGTTGAGGAGGATTTCTCCTATATGTAGGTTCTGATCAACGGGGTTTACAGGGTTACTGATTAGATGCCAATACACTTGGTATTTCGCCTTTTATTTAAACACCCATGTATATTCTTTTCTTTCCATTTTTAGAGTATACATGTATTTAATTAACCTGGTAACATGTTTACACTCTGGAGACTTACAATCAATTATACATTTTATATATTTATCACAGTCTTTCGCTTGAAAAATTTAGCTATCTCTGGAGTATGATTTGCTGTTTTGGCTTAATCCCACTCATGTTTAATACACTAACATAGACAACATTCAATCATAAGCATTTATGTTGCATAAGTGATGTTCTGAAACTCGGGAGTGGAGTTTATGCTCAATCCCTGAATTTCGGGATGTTATACCAAGGCCCCCCAACGCTTGAGGCCGAGACCCCGCGATCTGTGATCCCGTCGGGTTCCTCATCCCAGACTTCAAACACATGAGGAGTACCGAGAGAAAGGAATCGCTCGCGGTCACTACGGGGAGGCGCATCACGCCAGCATAGGCTGACAGCTCAGACACAGTGTCGCATTCCACCATGCTCGCCTCAGGAGGCTGTGGACTAGTTTTAAGTGAGTTATTGATGAGTTACAATGGTCGTAGGATGGTTCTAGTTCCATACACATGTAAGCAAATAGTGTGAACAAACAGGGTTAGTCAGCCTATAGACTAGACCGCACGAGTCCAGACAAGTACGTGACGGAACGACATCGGGTGCAAACAACCCATGTAGTCTCACTACTGTCGCCCACACGTACTCGCCTAAATTCGTGGGTATAGCCTCGAGGCGGTCCTACCAACGGAACCACCTCCGCTCTCCTCATGATCTTGGCCAACCCAAGGGCATGAATAGTGATTCATAGCATGCCGACTACTAATGTATCACTAGAATAAACAACATTATGTTCTCATACTTCCCCACATATAATTCAGATTCTCATAGAAAACAAGGCTAATAATATTAAGAAACAAGTGCATGTGAGTGTGTGTGTGTGTGTGTATGTGAGGAAGTTAAACACTTCCTCCATCTTAAGAAATCATAGGCATAAGAGTAATGATATCATACATACTATGAAGCAACAATACATGAAAAAATCAACAAGGCATGAACATGTAATCATCCATACACAAAATCATGTGAGAAGCAAAAACAACATCATGAGAGCCAAACATATAATTCCATACAATTTCAATAAACATACAATTCCCAGGGTTTCTCTAGGTTCTCAAAATATGTCATCCAAGCAATCAAAATTATTAATCTCATACTAAAATTGGTGTTAGGCCACCTAAGGACAATAGTCCACACCTATGGGTTGTTGGAGACTCAGAAATCGACCTAAGAATGAGGGCTTCGGGTCGGATGGCCGGAATCCCTAAAACGAGTTCTTGTATGTAAGAAATCTATGCCAATCCTTTCTCAATACATGAGTTTTAAGGAAAAGAGGTGAAAAATCTTACCTAGATGTCCCACGGATGATTTGTTGAGGTTGTGGTCGAGAGTTTCCTCTTGTAGGAGAGGTAGAGAGTCGAAAGGGTTGATCCCCTTAGGCCCCAACTCGATTTAGGGTCCACCTTGGATCTCCTTCACACACTCCTTCTCTCTTTACTCTCAAGCTCTCTCTTTATGGTGGTGGGAGTTATGAGATAAGAGAGGTTGGTTGTTGGTGGATGGTGGGAATTTGTGAGGGGGATTTGTTGTTGGAGAAGGAGGAGGATGTGAAGAAGAGGGCTTGATGATTTGGGGAAGGTAGGAAGTTATGAGGGAGAGCTTAGTTGTTAGAAATAATAATGGTAGAAATATGAGGGAGTGAGCTAGAGTTTATTTCTTAGACTTGAGCCCTTTGGCCTCAAGTTTCCTCAAATTTCCAAAATAGCCTACTAGGATTCACTATTGGTGTTGAGGTGGCCTTAACACTCCTTTGGTCACCAAATTGGGTGTCTAGGGATCTCATGGCCCAACAAAGGTCCATACAAAGTTTGGAATCAAATGGATAAACGAATATGGGGTTTGACCATATGGTCTCAATCCTTAAATGGCTCTGTGGGGTCCATTTCGATTGTTGGGGCAGTCCTGGTGGCCCCTTGGCTATGAAACTTATAGGATAGGTAGTCCATGGCCCGATGAAGGGCCATGCAAAATTGAGAACGATCGAATTTAGGGTTTGGTCGTACGGGTCTGATTTGTAATCAACGATCGTCGTGCCACGATCAGCTCTCAGATTTTATGGACGGGCATAAGACACTACATTAGACCTTTACCGTAAATTTCGAAGAAATCCGACGACTGAAAAGCCCGGAGTCTCAGTTTCATATATCAGTGGCAGATTTCAACTCTGGCCTTGTATGGGTTAACCAGTGCTGTTGGAACGGCTTGAATAATTAACTTCTGGGTGTCCAATGAGTCTGTGATCCGTGATGGATCACAAGCCCAGTGAGACATATGATTCCCTAAATTTTTATAATTTTACAACCTTCCTGCGCCGTGGTATAGCCCGTACGGGCTGACGCTAAGAGTAAACGGTCATCTAGCTTGGTTGTCCACACTAGGTCCTATCATAACCTGTCTGGTCTACTCTAATGGACTAATCATAGGTTAATTAACTTGCGGTACCCTACCACAAGCGGTTTAAACGAATGGTCCTGCGACAAATCCTACGTGGACACCCTAGGATACGGTGCTGGTTGGACATGATGTTACTATATATCTCACACGTGCTTCACTCGTTATAGTTAAACTTACCTTAGCTTGAAATTGGAATTGGAGGAGTTGAATTAGCTTTTGGGGCACGAAATTTTTTTTGAGTCTCAAGCTTAACCAAGCTCGACTCAACTCGGATCGAACCTTAACTTGAATTGACTTAGATTGAATGGGCACGATGACTCATTATTTTTATCTAAATGCTGCTAGCAAAGTATTTGATGAAATGATTGAATAAAGTGTTGTTTTGAAGATATACATTCTCCGTAGAATTAGGTGGTGGTGAGAAAGAAATGGATATGAAATAAATCATTATTTAAAAAAATTTATATGATGGAATTGCTCTCATAATAAGAATAATAATAATAATATTATTTTTATGTTGCTTATTTAGTATATGATGAAATACCTAATGAAGTTGTTGGGAAAAAATACGCTTAAGTCCGGAGACTCAGATATGGAGTGGGTCAATTCTATTAACACTGCCCGAGATGCCCGAGACAATAGTCAGGGCCGAGAGAATGGTGCACAAGGCCAAGAGGTAAAAGCATGAGATGATGTAAGTTAACTCCGTCGATGAGTTCGCGATGTTCACGAAAGCCGATTAAGAGCTATGTGCCACCTGACCGACAAAAAAGACTGACTTAACAAGTTGGTTACGTCGGCTACGGGATGAGGAAGAATGATGGATGAGAACCGAGTCTATTCCTACCCGATAGAAGGCAGAAAGCTTTTCCTCGTAAGCCAGCGGAGACTCATCCATCACATGAGTCGGAATCGACCGAGCCGAGTGAGAGAAAGGCGGTGTATAATATCATTCTGAAAAT